>JAJOOR010050633.1:0-11636 GCA_036250505.1 Solanum acaule | reverse complement strand
TGGCGTTGGAAAGATCGTTCCAAGGGCTTTCCAAACATAACTGGAACTACTCCTGGATCATCCTGGGCTAGGAGTTATGACTGCTCAAAGTTGGCCAAAAACTCACTGATTTCCACACTTGGCCGAATTTCCAGATTCTGAAATTTTTTTCCAAAAATGACTACTTCCAATTTCAAGCTTCTTCATATTTATTTTAAATTGTCGGATGTTACATATGGTGTCGGATTCGAGGGATATTATGAGTACGTTTTTGGTGGGTGTTCCCAACAAATTAGCAAAAAAATGTCATACGGCAATGCTTGTTGGTGATATTGATATCTCACGTCTTATGGTGTATTCCCAACAAATGGAGGAAGTTAAAGTCAAAGAAGAGAAATCTAGGGAGAAAAAGAGGTCTAGGATCGGTAATGATAAGTCCTTTCATGATGGGCCAGATGGACATGATCTCTCTAGGAATCTACAAAAGCTTTCCAAACAAGGTTCTTCTAATACTCCAAAGTATAAGGATGAGAGGGTGTCTATGGCCTACTTGTCCTAGGTGTGGAAAGAGACATAAGGGTAGATGCTTAGCTGGTAAAGAGGGTTGCTTTAGTTGTGGTGAAAATGGTCACAAGATGAGGGATTGCCCTAAGGCAAAGGCTAAAGGAAGACAAGATGCTCCTAAGCGAAACCAGTTTTATCCACTTTAAGGTAGAGGTGAAGGGGAGTATGCTCCAAATGTGGATTATAGTATGTTAGTATCTTCTTATTGATTGTTTGTGCTTTGATAGAATTTAGATGTCATTTTGTGATATTTTGATGATCTTTAGTATGGACATCATGAGTAGGGTGTTTAGAAATCCGTTGAGGCTTCCTCACAAGGGGGAGATGATGTGCCTTGATGAGTAAGGTCATTATGTGAACTCAATATTGCCAAACCCTACATTTGATAAGAATGTAGCCAAGAGTATGTGTTAGTACAAATGTACTAAATATGTTAGTTAGAACAACATCATGAGAGCATATCAAAATGATTAGTCAACATGAAACATAAGCATAAGAGACAATAACATAATTATAAGATGATCTCCAACATAGTCATAACATGAGCAAAAGACAACATAAGTCATAATCCAATAGCATAGGAGATATCACATGTTCATAACATGGTCATTACTTAGACCTTCATATCATACAAGAACTATCTCATAAGTGGCCTCCAAGAATACTTGTGCAGTGTATGAATAAGACCCCATATTCCTATTCACACTAAGTATTACTCTTAGGTCATCATAACCATACTTACCAACCTTTGGTCTCATCCTTAGCTTACTACATATAGACAAGAGAACTATCACCTATAGCCAATCATATCATGGAAGGCAACTATAGCAACAATCCAAGCTAAACATGCATCATACAAGAGAAACACTACCTAGGCAACCTCAAGTCATACTTGTGGAATGTATGGACGAGGTCCCATAACCTCACCCATACTAAGTACCACTTTATGTCATCATGCATATTGATCATCTCTTTTAATCTCATAAAAAGCTCAACATAAAGTACAATGGAATATTCACCTTTAGTCACACATACATTGAAAGGCACTTTCAAGATACAATCCAAACTAAGCACATATCATGAGCATAAGTCATAAACATAGAACATTATATCATATAAGGGAACATATCATAACTACCCTCATAGCATACTTGTGCAATGCGTGAATAAGATCCCATACTCCCACTCATGCTAAGTAAAGCTACTTGAGTAAACATAATTCATAATTTATAATCATATTCTAGTCTTAAGAATTAGCCTTAACCGACATAGACCATGTGATCTAAACATGGAATCCGGTATCTACCCCACACTGAAAAGGGGTTGTCCTACTAGCCTAAGGTAGGACCATATTATTAGCCTAGGTAGATCCATTGGCTAAGTAACTTATGCGGGCACATAGTTATGGAATAAGGAGATTGCTATTAGAAACCTGGACTCAACTAGCGTAAAAGGCTTCCATCTCATGAAATACATATTTTGGGAACCCAGACTCAACTAGCGTATAAGGAACCCATTCGGAAGGTCGTACTCAACTATCGCAAAAGCATTCATTGGTAAGCCGGACTCAACCAGCGTAGAAGCTTCCATCTCATATTCATATTCTCTCGGTGCTAAGCATAATTCCCATTGAGTTCATATTAAGTCTTGACTTAAGTTCATATGTATGGAAGAATGTCTTGACACTCAATCCAACATAACTCATACTATAGCTCATAGATTCAATAGGTGAGAATAGCCTCTCAACCTTAGAATCATCATATTGTGAACAAACCTTTTCACATCATATCATATTCATACATAGGTATGCATATGAGGATATCATCCAATAACACCAGATCATATATCATGTTCATAATCGTCATAAAACGTGCATACTATCATATTTTTCCCTTCCAAGGTCAAAGCTCATATCAAGTCAACACGTCTAGAATGACTATATTAGACATGGATATAATCATAGCTCATGTAATTCTATCAATTTATGCATTCAAACATTAATGAGGTAGGTTAGGTGAGTAAAATCCTTCCACCACTATTATATCTAGTAGTCTACAAATTTTAGGTAAGCTTCACTCTTAAAGCCTTAACATGCATAATTCATCAAATTGGTTTTACTCTTCAAAGCCCTAGTGATCAACTTTCATAATTACAAGCCCTACTCTCAAGGCTTTGCTTCTTACAATCATCCTACATATCTAGATCACCATATATCTTTTAGTCACATACTTTATTCTTAAGCAATTCTAATCATATATCATCATAAAGACTCAATCCCAATCATTACTAATCATGATCTATCACATATACTTCAATCTAGTTCAATTTATGTTTACATGCTTCAATTCTTGAACAATTACTATGCATATCAACAACTCTAAAATACAATCAATGAATACACAATTTCCCTTCACAAGTCATAGACCCACATTATTCAATTTCATCAATTAGACTAGGGTTAACCATGGAATCATATAATTTTATCATAATATCATAATTCAATACTAATTCAATCATAAACAACTAATATCTACTCAATTGGATCAATATCCGTCATAACCCACAACATTGAAGAAACCCTAACTTGAATTGGGGAAATTCTTCATCAAATTGTGTCACGACCCGAGCCTACACCCTGGAAGTGACACGGCATACAAGACTCTGAAAAGTGTCATACAAGCCTCATAGCATTCATAACATTCGATATAAGGAAAAATGGCACGGAATTAAAACTTTTCTTATATAAATCCAACAATCAAAACATTTAAAAGCAAGCAGAAGTCTATCGTCTCGCATGGCCATCTAAACAACATACTAGAAGAATAAGAAGAGTCACGACCCTTTACAATCGAAATCTAAACAAAAGTCTATTACATGAAAAGAAAGGAACATCTAAACACTTGCCCTAGATCTATGAGGACATACCACTTTGCCTTGGAAGAATCTCAAGTCCAAGCTTCAACTATGGAGAAAGTACTCAAAGGTCGGAACCTACACTTTGGAAAAATAAGAGAAATATGGGTTAGCACAATTAAGTACTAAGTATAATAGCCATGCAAAAACATGCTTAAAATGGACATTTTATTTGAAATCCATGTATAAGACAATTTGTTAAAACTTTATGAACATAAACATAAGAGGCATAATATCCAATCATAACCAACATACAAGTCATATCTTCACCTTAAGACATAATCAACATATAATCCATTACCTTACCACAGTAAACCTTCACCTCAAGTAACTCTGAAGCTATACTTTGTGCAATGTATGAATAGCGTCCCATACCACTATCCACACTAACTACCACCTCAAGGTCACCAAAAGTGAACTTACCATTCCACCTTTTCATCCTTACACAATACTCATACATAAGAGACATAAAATTACATAAGTCATATCAACACATAAGGACCATCACCTAAGATAACTGTAAGTCATACTTGTGCAATGTGCAAGTAGCAGCCCATACTACTACTCACACTAAGTAGTCCTTTGAAGTCACCATAGACAAGGTACATTCATATACATTAAGTCATAACAAGGAAGTAACTCATAGTGCAACCAAGTATAGCATGCATCATCTCATTTAAGCATATAAGTCAACGTTCTTCATTATCATAATCATGAGAGCACATTCATGTCATTAACATTATAAAGGAATACACCACAACCTCTCTCAAAGCCTACTTGTGATTTCATAGATGGCATCCCATACCACCACCCACACTGAGTAGTGCATTCTTAAGAAGCCATACTTCATTAACATTCTTTGTGGGGGTAAGACTTTAACCGACATAAACCATGTGAACAACTCATGGAATCCCGATGTCACCCTCACCAGATAAGGGATTCCTACTTTCCTAAGGTAGGACCATTACTTTTTAGCTTAGGTGGATCCACTAGGTATAGACCTATGTGGGCACATAGTTATGGGATAGGGAGATTGCTACTAGATACCCTGCCTCAACTCCTGGATGAGCATCCATCTCAAGGGATTGCTACTAGATACCCCGCCTCAACTCCCGAATGATCATCCATCCCAATCCATAGCCACTATGTGCTTAGCATTATTCCCACGGAGTACGTAGACATTGATTACATTAGTCATTATTATGGTATAAGAGATTGTTACTAGATACTCCGCCTCAACTGCCAGATGAACATCTATCTCAACCCAACATTCATTCATTAGAAAGCTCATAGATTCAAAGATAAGAATAGCCTTTCAACTAAGAATCCCATATTGTGAGAAAGTCCTTTCACATCATATCATTATTATTCATTAGAGTACAAGTGATAATAGCCATTCAACAAGTACTACATCATTAACATTATCTTAAAGCTTCATTCATTATTCATTCAAGTGTGTGTATATGTGAGAATAACCTCTCACATAACCATCATCATTCATACAATTGCCTTCTATTCATGATCATAATACATTCATGGTAATTACACACATATAATCCTCATCATTCTCATACATCAATAATTCATGCTTTTCCTTTCAAGGTCATGATCACAATATACATAAGTAAACACATCCACCTTTCAAGTGGATCAATAGTCAAGCACAATTCTACTTCAACATTAAATTTAGTCATAACTTGCCCCTTGCAAGGCTATGATCACAGGTCACCAACAAGCCAACAATTTAATACAATTGAGGCATGGGCAATTATACAATTCAAAATACTAGAGAAATATAGACATAATCTATTCACATACTTTCATAATCAACAAACCCACTTCATAAAGGCACAATTTAGGAATTGAGAGAATTCATGGGTTCATAGAGTATTTTCATCATAAATCATCAATTAAACACTAATACAATCATAATATGTCTTAAATAACCATTTGAAAATGTTTGGTGAAGGAACACATGAGATTGAGTAAAACCCTAGGTTTTTTATGAACCTGAAAACTTGAAATCACTTTTGGAATAGGCTCCCTGAATGAAAAGATAAACAAGGATGAAGACTACCATACATTTCTATTGATTCCCCAAGAAATTTGAGGAAGAAACACCTTGAATCCACAAACCCTAGCTTCAGTGGCTCCTTTTTTCTTCCTTGAGCTTTTACAGAGAGAATTTTTTAAAGAAGAAGAGCTTTGGGGTTTTGATTTGGGTGTTTTGAATAAAGGAGTAAAATAGGTGTTAAAAGACTTAAAACTATATATATATATATATATATATATATATATATATATATATAACTATTTGAAACGATCCCACATAATAATAAATGAAATATGAAATTACATAAAAACCCCTCAACTTCACAGTCCCATCCAGGCACCAAGTGGCCCACGGCCACTTGGACGGTTCATGAAGGGGGTGGTGGCGCCCATGGTCCTCTAGGCAGTAGCTCATCCCCACTTGCCAAGCCCTCATGAGGTAAAGGAATGACCACGAGACATCACATTATCTGTGGTCAATACATAAGTCGTGGTAGAGGTTGTGGTCTAGCCTTAGACTCATGGAGGCAAGGCCTTGGACCCTTGACACCAAGTCAATTCCATGCCCGTCTTCACACCCTATCAAGGGCACCACAGACCGTGGTGGTGCCCGTATTCTTAAGGCAGTAGCTCCTTTAACTATTCACCATCCCTACCAAGCTAAGGCAACACCACGAGCCTTCCCATGGCTCGTGGTAATGACCACGAGCCGTGAAGTGGCTCGTGAAGGGGAGCCTTGACTTAGCATCAAACCAAGGCTCACCGCCTTGCAACCACGGGTGGCACCACGGCTCATGGTGGCAACCACAGGTCGTGAAGACCCTTGTGGTCATGCTAGGCAATGGCTAGGTCTAGTTTTAGGTAGCCTAGGTTCCCAAACCATGGCCTAAACCCAAAACCCTTAGCCCTTTCCCTTAACTCTTGACGTTAACTCACACGTTTAGGCTCTAGTTTAACCTATCATTTGTGAGTCGTTACAATATCCCCCACTTGGGAACATTCGCCCTCGAATGACACTATAAACACTTAAAGGGAAAAACTACTCAAGACTAGCAGCCCATTATGCATGCAACATCGCAAACAATGCCCAAAACTAGGAGGAAACATTGACTCCACATCAATAAGCTCAATGCAACACAAAGGAGTAGGAACTACATCTATAAACTCAATATGCATCATAACCTCATCATTTCTCATTACATTGGAGGAACGACATTCTCCATCTCATATCATGCTCATCATAACATCATTAAGCAAAATATGCAATTACTCTCAAAAGCACATTTAGGCATGTTCAACAATTCACCTCATGAAGAATATAGACAACTCATATAAAATGCATATCAACATGAGGAAAATAAATCATGAAAACTCATTTTCTCATATAAACAAGAATTCAACTAGAACATGCATAACATAAGGAGATCATGTACACATATAATCACACAAGACACCAAAACATGGAACATGCTACTAGGAACTCTTTGTCTCAAGCTTGAATAGGAATAGAAGAAAAGTGATATGGATGTCAAAACTCTCAACAACCTTACTATTCAACATACTATCCCCCACTTAAGAGTAAACCCAGCTAAAGCTAACATAAAAATAACATAGGAATCTCAATACAGCATTCACAACTAAAAGGAATCATTAACTTACCGGTGCCCTCATTCGGAAGGACTTTCTTTGTCCTTATTAGCTTGTAGCACATAGAAACGGTTTCTCTTTGGAGCATTAGGATCTGGGTCACTAGAAGAAGCTTGTTTGGCCTCTCTTCCTTTGGTCGAGAGTGTTGGAAAATCTCTCATCTTATGACCTTTCATTCCACACCCAAAGCATCCATCCATGCCGGTAAGGCACTTTCCCAAATGTTGCTTTCCACACTTGGCACATATAGATCTTTCAAAAGAAGAACTAACTCTGTTTCCTCCTTGAGTATTAGGGCTAGACACCCCTATCCTTGGTGATCATTAGGGAATCTTGGTTGTAGAACCTCTTTTTAGACCTAGGTTAACCTTGCTCATCGGGCCTAGCTCTTTTTACCTTATTCATTTTCTTAATTTTCGTCTCCTCAATTTGTTGAGCAAAGACCATGAGCCTTGAAATATCCATGTCATGATGTAGCATTCCCGTACGACATTCTTCTTCAACCAAATCAGACACTCCTATTACAAACTTATTCATTCTAGCCCTCGAACTTGCCACTAAGGTTGAGCATACTTGGATAGTTAGGTGAACTTAAGAGAATACTCCTTAACACTCATATCCCCTTGACGAAGGTTCATGAACTCTACCAATTTTTGTCCCCCCAACTCTAAGGGGAAAAACCTATCAAGGAAAGCCTCATTGAACACTTCCCAGCCTATAGGAACCCCTTCTCTTTGCCTCTCTCTTTCCATTGTTCATACCGAATTAGAGCTACATCTTTTAGTTGGTAGGCGGCTAGTTTTGCCTTCTCATCTGAAGACACCCCCATGGCATTAAGTATTTTGCAAACCTCATCAACAAACCTTTGGGGATCTTCTTCCACCTTGGAAACCAAATATTTGGAAAGATTCATTCTAGAAAAATCCCTCAATCTCGAAGCCATAATACTCTCATTAGCATTCACCCTAGGCCCCACATCTCTAGTAACTTGGGCCGTCATAGCTTGGGCCAAGGTTAGAAAAGCCGACCTAATTTCTTCATTGGTCATATCCGGAGCCTCAACCGAATCTTGGATTCCTTGGGGAGCTTGGTCACCTTGAGGACCTTGGGGCGGAACTCCCTCATTCGCGTTCTCCTCCTCAGCCCTTCTTAGGTTAGCCCTTGTATTCATCTCCTAGAAACACAAGAGAAGGATTAGGAAAAGGACTCTTAAAGAGCTAAACTCTAAGGTACGACTTCAAGAATAATGAAAGAAGTGTAACTTCCTAACGACCTATAGCCTCTCGCTCATAGATGTGTCGCGACTCACACAGATGAACAAGACTCTACTAGACGTGGCTTGTGAGACATCAACCCTAAAACCATTCCTAAAAACCTTATGCTCTGATATCATGTTTGTCACAACCCGAGCCTACACCCCGGAAGTGACACGGCGTATAAGACTCTGAAAAGTCTCATACAAGCCTCGTATCATTCATAACATTCGATATAAGGAAAAATGGCATGGAATTAAAACTTTTATTTTATAAATCCAACAATAAAAACATTTAAAAGCAAGCAGAAGTCTATTATCATCTCACAAGGCCATCTAAACAACATACTAGAAACATAAGAAGGGCCATGTCCCTTTACAATTGAAATCTTAACAAAAGTCTATTACATGAAAAGAAAGGAACATCTAAACAATTGTACTCAAACTATGAGGACAAACCACTTTGCCTTGGAAGAATCTCAAGTCCAAGCTTCAACTATGGAGAAAATACTGAAAGGCCAGAACCTACACTTAGGTAAAATAATGTCATGACCCGAGAGCACCCCCTAGTCGTAACACTGCGTACTCAACCCCGAAAGGGTCTAATACAAGCCGCATAGCATTCTTGAACATAAGAACATAAGAAAATAGAGAAGAATTAAAAACTTTCCTTTACAATCGAAAAGACATTCATTAAAAAGCAAGCTGAAGACTTTCTAGACATTGTACATTATGTCTCAAACCATCTAATACTTTGAAATACAGCATTGGGAACTTAGCCCATACAAAAGCTTTAACATAAACTAAAGACATAAAAGGAACACAATGGGTTTGTTCTCAAAACTATGAGGACTCACCAAGTTTTCATCTTCAAGAACCTTAGCCTTCAAGCATAGAACACCAATATCTCCAAATTCTACACTTTGGAAAAAAGGAGAAGAATGGGGTTAGCACATTAGATGTATTAAAAAGGACATTTGATTTGAAAGTCATGCTTTTATGCCATTTTTGTAAAACTTCATGAACATTGATACAAGAGGAATAATATAAGTCACAACCAACATACAAAGTCACACAATTCACATTTGAACAAGATCACATATAAACCTTTACCTTCACCTTAAGCCTCCACCTCAAGTAAATCTCAACCTATACCTTGTGCAATGTATGCGTAGCATCCTATACCACCACCCACACTAAGGCACCACCTTAAGGTCACCAAAAGTGAACTTACCATTCATCCTTTCCACCTTTTACACAATATGGCATTTAAGAGACATAAACAATACATGAGTCACATCATCATATTAAGGGCAACATCTAAGACAACTCTAAGTCATACTGGTGCAATGTGCAAGTAGCATCTTGTCATGCCCTGAGAGCACCCCCTAGGCGTAACACGACGTACTTGACCCCGAAGGGGTCTTATACAAGCCCTTAGCATATTCATCATTGCATATAGACATTGAATAATGCAAAAATTTAACAACTTTCCAACATCAATGTCAAAGTGTCTCATAATAGAAAAATAGAAAGTAGAATGTCTAGACATCATCATCTCCATGAAACCAACTAAGTACACATAAGAATCTCAAATAGGGACCATAGCCCTTTACAATAGAATTGTCTCAAAACGACAAGCACATAAGAAGTCTAATAGTCTATTACAATACGAGGAATATAAGTGTCATAATGTGTGTCCTCGGAACTTGAGGACATACCAAAAAGTCTTGGAGAAAATCTATGTCCAAGCTTGAATCTCTTAGTAGCACAATCACTTCTCGGAACCTACACTTAGTAGAAAAAGGAAGAAATATGGGTTAGCACAATCAATTGTACTAAGTATGGAAGCCATGCAATTAAAGCCATTTAAATCATGCATAAAAGGGACCTTTAGTCAAAAACATGCTATTTCAAGTTAAAACCCATAATGCATATTCAAGAACATTTAGCCAATCCATACTACAAGGAAAAGAGACATTCAAGATCATAACAAGAATCCATAACCCATACCCTACATCTTTAAGTTCCATTTACATCATACCATCATAAGACACCACTCATGACCCCCTTTCAAGTTCACTTGTGCAATGTACATATGAAGTCTCATACCCCCATATATACTAAGTAGAGCCATCAAGAAGACACAAGTGTAGTCACATACTTATTTAACATCATAATAGGTGAAACCAACCTTAACATAATTCATACCTTGCCACATATAAAGGACTCACACAAGAACTCCCATACCCTTACCTATGCTAATTAGTATCCCTCAAGTAGTCCTAGTTAGAGTTCACAAGTCATTTACATAGGTCATATTCATTCATTAGATCATCTTCTTAAAAAATAGGGATATTAGCATTAACCGACATAGACCATGTGAGCTTCATGGAATCCGGTGTTCTACTCCCACACCGAAAAGAGAGTGTTTTACTTGCCAAGGTAAAACTAACATCATACCATCTAGGTGGATCCACTAGCTAAGGTCCAATGTGGGCAAACATAGTTATGGAACAAGGAGATTGCTACTACAAGATCGGACTTACTAGACGTATAAGGTTTTCATCTCATGAGACAACATATATAAATTGGGAACCCGGACTTGCTAAACATAAAAGGAACCCATATGGGAAGTCGGACTTGCTAAGCGTAAAAGCTTCCATCTCATATTAATGTTCACTCGGTGCTAAGCATAATTCCCTTTTAAAGTAGTATTAGACCTTTACTTACACATTATTCAATAAGGAATGCATTAGGAATTCAACCCATCATTCATCATATAGCTCATAAGTTCTAAGATGAGAATAGCCTTTCATCATGAAACCATCAACATATAAAAATGTTCATTCATAGTAGGGGTGTGCATTCGGTTTTTTGGTTTGGTTTTATACTATTCGGTTTGGATTTTCGGTTTTTGGTTTTGTAAAAGTGCAACCCAATCCGATCCAAAATAAATTTGGTTTGGTTTGGTTTTTCTCTATTCGGTTCGGTTTTTTTCGGTTTGGTTATTCGGTTATGTCAATAATTAATAACATATATAACCAAAGTAATAATATTTAATCCCTTAAATATTCTTTCTAATATAAATCATAAGTAAAATATGAAACACAATACTTATAAGTATACCTATTAAAGATGTAATTCAAACATAAAATATAAACGTAATCATCATGAAAGACAATAACCAAAAAGGGACAAAAGTGGTTAACTCCAACTTAATTCTAAA
>JAJOOR010050631.1:0-10716 GCA_036250505.1 Solanum acaule | reverse complement strand
ATGCTTGAGGCTGCAGAAACAGAGATCTTGACGAAGGTCAGAAAGGCCCGTTTCAGATGCTGCATCAGTCAACCCATGACTACAGATTGATATGGAAAGAGAAACTGTAGGCAGTTAAGGGCAAGAGTAAAGGATTTGGGAAGGCTAAACTGAAGTGATTCCAAAGTCTGGCATGTGTATCTATGAGAGGCATAATTTCTTTATTCAGATAGAAAAAAAGGGAGAAAGTTATGACAAGGAACTGTTTGATTTTGTGTTGTATCTTCTTTTGATTTCCTTTTCTTCTTGAATTTAAGATTCTGATTAGTGATAATAGAAGAGTATGTGTATGTATACATGTCCATTATGGCTATGTTTTATTTTACTTTAATCAAATTTTACCAGGTGCTGAAGATGGTTACATGCAGATCCACCCTACAGAAGACAAGGGAATCAAAGTTTTTGGTTATGCATGGATGCAAAATCCCCTAATCTAATTGAAATTGTTGCTGCTGTCGAGTTCCTTATGGTTTACATGGGCTTTTATCATATTATTACTTACAAAACTGATAACCAAACTCTAGTGAATGGACATAATAAAAAAAAATCATATATTTTTAGGTATTTTAGATACATAATTCAAATAAGGTAAGCTTTAATAGCTAAATTTTCAATTTTCAATTTCCAATTTTGTCTAGTAAGATCTTTTAAGAAAGGACAAAAAGTTCAATCAACATTTGTAAGAATTTTTATATATATGATGTGATATAGATGTCTCCTATGCTTATCACTCACTTACGCTCTTGCAGCATGTCCCTTTTGGGCAATACGATGTAATACATGAAGTAGCTGAGCCATAGTTCTTCTATACCCCTAAGAGGGAAAGAGAGAACCAAGAATGAACATTTTTTTTAAAAAAGAAATAAAGTTGGTCAAGACACATTTAAATAAGTCACCAGTAATAGTTAAAAGGTTCAGTATCTAAAGGAAAACTTATGAAAAATCAAAGGTATGATTGGGCAAAACATACTAACAAGACAACGTTTGGTCACTGTTTTGGAATGGTCGGAAAACTCTCAACGTGTGGTTTTTCCTTTGACATGAGGAAAAAGCAATTTCTCACGTTTAGTTCTAGACGGGGATAAATCTTGCATTTTAAAATAGTCTAATGTCATAAGAAGTAGTTATCACATCTTATAGAAGTGATTCAAATTTACAATCTTAAAATTAGAGGTGGATATACTTACTATCGAGCAACTCCCTCTTGTCAATTATCATGTCTTTAAATCACTAAATTGACTATTTAACATACCTTTAATCTGTCTATTTTTTTAAAGATTAATTAAGAAACTATTTGAGTACTTAGTTGATTAAAAGTGACTGATAAATAGAAACAGTTGATATAAAATTCAAGTGTTGAAATCAGTGGTGGAGACAAGATTTTCATGGAGGGGTTAAAAAAAATAAGTAAGCACACGTGTTAAATCTGGCTATGTGCAGTGTAGAATAACTAAGTGTTAAATCTGGCTATGTGCTTTGTAGAATAACTAGTGTTAGCTCACTTGCCTTGCTTTGTAAAATAACTAGTGTTAAATCTGGCTATGTGCAGTGCTTGTATTAGCAGCACTCGGAGTCTCAACTCTTTTTGTTTTTCAATATGCTTTTCTTGATGTTGTTGATCTTCCATTTAATCACGTGTCCAAATGCTCCCGAGTCCCGACTGTTTAATGTGACAATCTTCTGTTTCCACATTGAAAAAACAGAAGCAGTCCAAGTAACTAAACTCTAGCAATTCTCCATGACATATCTTAGCCAGCACAATTTACTATCCATTCTTCGTTCTGTAAAGGCATTTTTGAACTCAATGTGCTGTGGAAGTAAGTTGCTTCGTATTGTTTATGTATACAATTCTTTTCTAAAGTATGAATTGTTTTGTTTTGCTGCTAATTTATACACACTTATAACATGAATGTGCTTGCAAAGATAAATACGATAAAATTAAGAATTTCACTGAGGTTGTGTGCCACAATCAAGATCACGGAACATTGAAAAACTTGTGGCATTCTCATTGTTAATGTTGCAGATGATTATGCCAAGATTGGGTTGGAGGTGGTTACTAGCTTTATCATCCATACCATCATTTGCAGCACTTTTGTTTACAGTTGAATCTCTTAGATATCTGTGTGCCATAGGTAGAACAAGCGACGCCTGTGATATTTTAAAGAAAATAGCTGTGGTGAATAAGACACAACTTCCCCCTGGAAAGCTTGTCTCTTCTCAACTGACTGAGGAATTGCTTTCTCCCGGAAAAAACAAAATGTCAAGTGTTAAATCAGTCTTCTCATCACTACTATTGCTAGTGTCCCTTGCATTACTTTGAAATACCCTCCTCATATGGATGGCTTATATTGGAAATTGCTTCTCATATTTCGGCATTATATTGCTGACCTCGCTATTTAGTGGTAAACAATGTCAACACTCGTCAATTGCTTTGCACACGAATGATGATCAGAGCCTTTATACAAATGTGATCATCAATAGTCTTGCAGGTAAAACAACTTAACTTTACTTCTGTCATATTTGTCTCAACTAATCAAAAAGTTACAACTTGTAAAATCTAAGTTATCCTATTTTGGTCTCTCAGAGATCCCTGCAGCTCTTTTTGCAGCTATAATGGTCGATAAAGTTGGTCAGAAATTCAGTGTGGCACTTATGTGTGGTTTAAGCTTCCTGAGCCTTTTACCGCTTCTTGCACCTCAACTGCCTGCTTTGACTACTGTCTTGTTATTTGGAGTCATCGTGGGTGTCTATTGTCGAGAGGTAACTATCATTCCTTATAATAATGCAATTCTATACATGAATACTCAATCTTGTTTCCATCCAGTCAAACTCGATGCATATATAAGAGAAAGTTGACTTCAAGATTATGTTTCATTTATTTGAAGAAGTTTAAAGCTTTCCAGTTGTTCTTAGGCCTCAAACATGTAGAGTGATGTGTATTTGGAACCACCTCACTCTCAAGCCAGATGCATGTATTGAATTTGAAAGAAGAGAAGAAATGTTAGCAAATTAGGACACAACTCTCTTCTTGTTAGTTCTTAGCATATGTTGACAACGTCTATCTCATTGTGATTTTCTAATTTTATTGCTTCCAAGATGCTATAATTGTTAACTGCTAAAGTTGAGCTGAATTTTACACGCCATTGGCTCACTTGAAGCAAACACTGCTCAAAATCTTTAGAGACTTGAGTTTGTCATTTTAATGTCTTGTATGCAGCTATATCCAACGTCTGTAAGGTCAACCGGTATTGGAGTTGCAACTTCTATGGGAAGAATAGGAGCCATGCTTTCTCCTATCGTCGCGGTGCCATTGGTAAGAGGGTGCCATCAGATGGCTGCAATCATATGTTTTGAAGCAGTTATAGTTTTATCCGCAGCCAGTGTTCTGCTCATCTCAGTAGAGACAAAGGGTAGGGAACTAAATGATACTCTTGTTGTCTAAATGTTTGAGACTTATTTCATTTTACTTGCATTGAAGTATTCTCTTCACATTGGAGAGGAAAAGAAATGAAAATAGGTTGGTTTCACTTTCAGTATGGATGGGTAATTGACAAAGTTATCGGTTCGATTTTCGGTTTTATAATTTTGGTTAATGGTTAAAATGATAGTTTAATAAGATTATATTAAAATTACTATTTTACTCCTAATTATATAAGAGTGACTTTAATATTTACCAATCCTATTTCCTAAATTTTCCTCTCTATTGTTCCAACTTCTCTCTTCTCAAGTTTAGATTTGATTGCGACAAAGGACAAACAATTGATGTTGCTTCCTCAATTTATTGCATGAGTCTTTAGAAGAAATTCAAACAATTCTGTCTTAAACAAAAGTGATGATCAATGTAGAAATTTGTATTGCACTTCTATTCTTGTTACTATTTCTCTTTTATGAACATAGTGTATATTTGATTATATGAGCATTTCCTTATTAGTTAAACCAAAAATCTAACTGTTGAAGATAAAAATTATTAATCGAAAATTGATAATAAATAGCTTATCAATTTAATGTGTTCACACATTAAAAACCGACCATACATAAAATCGGACTGAACCGATCGATAACCACCACTTGTCTACCTTTCTTTATCTTTGATTGTCTGGTGTGATATTATTCAAAAAATCAACTTTCATAAGGGTAGTAGTTGTCAAGGTGCCTTGTACATACTGTTCACGCCACTTCATTGACTAAACTAAAACTGCACTCGATAATGACTGTCTTGAAAGGTCATTAGCAGATTCAAAATCATATGTAATTTCATTTTCATTTCAAAATTGGTAAACAAGGGTGATTTTTTAGGAAAAATACAAGTATTGACCCAAGTAATCCATTAATTAAACCAATTAACAAAAATAATACTCTTTTTTTCTTAAAAAATAATCAGAATTAGTATATACATATTTTTATAGTAACGTATTAGGAATTATTTCAATGAAAAATTGGGCAGAGAAAAATTAAGGTTAAAAAGTTGCTTTGAGTTACGATTTAAGGATAAAATATTATTGACAATAACACCTCTATAGAATTTAGTCACAACTAATTGAACCATGCAAATTTGGAACCTTTGTGAGTGATTGAGAACTTAAGTATTCTATAAAACATTACTGATAGTTGAAGTGTAAGTCGTCTAGTTATTCTCTTTCAAAGTTAACATGTTGGAAAGATATATAAGTAATTTTGTGTGGTTCTCATATTCTCCTTTTGTTCTTATGATGTATGCATTTTGTCTTCTAATTTAGTAGGAATGAGGGATCAAATACATGCATTTTATCATTATTAGTCTTGTTTTAAGGATAAAACATTCCTTCACAGTAATGACTATAGAATCCAATTGAGCCCTACAAATTTGGATTTCTTTCGAGTGATTGATAACTCACGTGTTTTATAAAACGTTACTAATAGTTGAAATGTATGTCGTCTAGAACCATTTTAACAACAAACATTTTCTTGCTTTTTGAGTTTGTTCTCTTTTTGGTAATTGTTCAAGTAAGATGCTGGAAATATATATAAGTAAATATGCTTAGTTCTCATGTTTTTTTTTCTTCTTATGTCAGTTTTAGTCTTCATTCACTTACAGGACTATAGTAACATTACTCTAGCTAGTATACGTAGTACTAAGGTCCGTTTGGTAGATGATTAGAAGATAAGTTACTTATATTTTAAATTACGTATAAGTAATATTATATTTTATGTTTAGTAGTATTTTTTACTCTGTATAAAAATTTGAAAAAATGGTACTTGATTTGCAATTTAAATATCTGAGTATATATCTAATAGGCAAGTACTATATACATTTGACCTTAACATCTCATTCTTATAATCAAGAGTTCTCCAAAACTCCTTAAAATGATTATACATAATTTCACTCAAAATTTTAGATCTTGCTCTTTTAGTTGTTGTCGTGTCAATCAGGGGCAGATACACGCCTTCATTGAATTTTTTTACGGAATATATCTATATAAAAAAAACTTAAAAGGTAAAACAATTAAAAAGGACACCCCTTATATCAGAATGCTCCTTGCTCGGGTGGCAGAGGCGCTGCATTTGTTGTTTTACGTCCCGGGTTTGATTCCAAACGGGCAATTTTTCTCTCTTAAATTTTTATTTTAAATTCAAAACGGTAGGTCCCATTCATTTAAAACTTATAGACCCACTCTAATTCATTCAAAATCTAACTTGCTCTTTTTTTTTAGAATTAAAATGAAACTCAAAATCTGTGAGCCCTTTATCCATTAGAATTATAGTTAAATAAAAATAGTATTGACTCCTTAAATCCTTATATTTGTATATTTGTGACTTGTGAGTTTCTTCAATTTTCTTTTTGTTCATGTTCATCTATCATCGGTATTTGGCATCTCAAATCTCTCCACGTCATGTGAGTATTTTGTGCTTTTCTATTTTAAATTATTATGTGCTTGAATTTTTATTTTTATTTGTTCATAATAATAATTTTATTTTTTTCTATTGGCTTGTTACAATGAAACAATTTAGAATCCATTAAATTGATCACAATTGTCTGTAATCGTCTATTATTTGATCCTCATTTACCAATTGTGCAGATTACATCAAATTAGTCTAAATTTAATGGAGAGTCTAAATTTAATACAAAGGTGTTATTCTAAAAAAAATCATAAACGTTCAAAGTCAATCTTAACAATTCAAGCTTCAGCTGACTTGGAAGAACAAGCTAATGAGTCAAAAAAATATCGACGAAGGGAAGGAATTGATTTAAATTCATTGCAGATTGATGTTAATTTATTAAAAGATATTAATCATATTTATTTGCAATACAATCTATTGAATAATGTTGTATAAAATTTTATTTAATAATATGAAAATGTAAGTGGTTTATTTTAAAATTTTGAAATATTATCTAATTTAAAGAGTAGGCAATTTAAAAATAATAATTTAATCAAATTTTTATAATTTTAAGAAAAATATTATTTCGCAAAGTTCACTATTAATGGGGAACTCAAATTTTTGGAGGCTTAAAGCAAAAGCTTCATCGATTTTCTTTTTGAGTCATCCTTGTCACTTAATGGTGACACCGCTTAGAAAAAAATCATGCGTACACCATTGATGTCAATATTCACATTATACTTCTTCCTGATTAACTCTTACAACTTGAACACTTTGATATTTGATTGCACAAGTAATTTCTAGAGGTCCTCTCACATAGATATACTGAAATGTATATTCTAATAACAAAGTTATTAGTTGTAGTAGTTTCAAGACTGACATACAATAGTCATTTGCAATTTTCCTTGCAACATCTCACCCTTACTTTAGTTGGCTCTTTCACATACTACTCAATTTGAACCCTTTTCTAAATTGCATACTTAGTGACGGTCAATCTAAATTTTTTCACATTTTCAAAAATCGTACTCAATTGCCACAAAATTTTTGTACTATTGAGATCAAATCTAATACTATTTGTGGTATGATTTTTCCTTTTTGTTCAGTTTCATAGCTACAAGCATTGCATAATATGATTCATTATTTTTAGTGGTTCCAACTTTATTAAAAGCTGTCAATATCTCCTAAAATGCAATTGTTAGATGGTCGGGTACCAAATTTGCAATTCGGGCTACACCCTAATTGTTTAATATAGTTTTTAATCTCAAAATATGATATTGTATTCACATCAATATTCACATATTCAATCACTAATTCACCCACATATCTTGCTTCTTCACCTTCATACAAAAAGTCCCGCTATGATACAACTTTAAAATATAATGAATGTAACTTCACTCATATCTATATGTGTAAACATTAACAATAATTAAGTACAAGTCATTAATGGAATACATTTGACTAAAAAAGCACACACATAGACACCTATAACCCCAAACATAAACTCATCCACTAATAGAATATAAAAATTTATGTTAATAATTTAGTACAAGTAGCTATTAAAATACAAATTGACTAAAGAAGCACACATGCACACATATAACCCCGAGTGATATCCATTCACATATACAACATAATTTTTTTTTGTCCAAATACTCCAAATAAACAGTTCATAATATTGAGTTGTTTTAATCTAACTATAACCTCACACATAAACATGTATAACCCACGCATACATACCACACATAACACATTGATATAACAATCAATCCATCTTTGTCTTCCTAGGATTAGGTTATTTTACTGTATCCTACAGAGCCACAATATTCAATTCATATTTATCTTCTTGTATTTTATTTTAAAAGGAGAGCTCATACAAACATAACACCACTCCACCCACACATGTACGACTGAATAACAAATTTAAACAATAAAAAAATTCTAATTCAAAGTAGCTAATCAACAAATTAGCAAAAATAATCACAAAACGTATGTAACAATATGATATGAGTTACGTTTCATACTAAGATCGAATTTATATTTAATACCATAACATAAATCATAACAAAATAAGCATGAAGTTACATTTCAAACAAAAATTGACATCTACATTTAAAATATATATATATATATATAAAAGAGAACCTTAGGCCCGCCTACGTGGAGCCACCACAAACCAGAATTCACTTTTAATTTATTTATTTCTAAAACTAGCCTTCCCCTTTCATGAAAAGTTGCGACTTTTATGAATAGTTGTGATTTTTATGAAGAGTTGCGACTTTTATGAAAAATTGTGACCTTTCCGAAGGGTTGCAACTTTTCCAAATAGTTGTAACCTTTCCGATAAGTCACAATAAACATTTGTTCACACTACCCTTTGTTGTCTATAAACTACAGGAATTTTTTCTCATTTTAAAACAACAAAAATTCTGAACCTACTCTTCTTCTTCTTCTTCACAATTAAATATTTGTGTACTTTGCTCCTGTTGAGTGGCTCACTGACACCATTGCTTATGTTACAGATCCTGGTATGTATTTTTACAGTCATTAATTTATGCTTATGTTATTAAAGATAAATGATAAGATGTAATAATTTTGATTTTCCTTTACATTATTAATGTTTGTTACTACGTAATCTTGTATGTAAGACAATATAATGTTTAGTTTTAATGACTGATAGATTTTAAGTATACTTTATAAATTCTGTGATATTAAATTCCTGCGCGAAGCGCGGGTAATTTTACTAGTCATAATATAAATTCTAATAAAATCTAAGTATAACACTAACAAAATATATTAAAGAAAAAACTAATTTTTTCGTCTTTTATTTTTAAAGATTATTCTAAGATGGCCTTTGAACTCGACCACAATTTCTTGATTGACTATGATTAGTGTAATGAATGACCTGGTCTGTCATTTTATAAAAGTTTCATGAATTTACTATTTTTCCCTCCCGTGATTGACCCCGAGTTTTTTTTGAAAAGTTGGTTTTGAACTTTGAGTTAAAAGTTGAGAATTTGGTAAATTTTGAGTTTGAAAGGCTAAGTTTGTTACACCTCGAAAATCAAACTTAGAACTTTCAGCAGAAAACCAGCAGAACTAGGTGAACCACAACAGGGTTCTGTAAAAGGAAACACGGTCCATCGACCTGTCAGTGGACTCACACCAGCCCAGAAGTGGTGGACCATAGGACCCTTCACGGGTCATGGACCACCACACGAGCCGTGGTGGCTTTCGTGAAGTCGAGCCAGTATAGCCCCTAGCCCAAGTGAAAGACCACAACGTCCTTCATGGTCCGTGATCCTTCACACGGTTCGTGAAGTGGATCGTAGAGGGAAGGCCCAGAATCAACAACTACTGGCCAAGGACCACGACCAGCTTGACGGTCTGTGGTCCCTGTGACGGTCCGTCACAGGGCCCGTGGTCAACCTCGTCAGGTTTTTAAGTAGGGTCGTTTTGGTCTTTTCCCCTATGCGTTGGACACCTAAACTATATAGTTTTGGTCAGTTTTAACCTAGTAACTTAATTAGAACTTACCCTAATCAATCATTCACCAAAATCAAGTGAAACTTAGAGCAAATTAGAGAGAGAAGTCGAGCATCCCTTCAGGAAAATGCAGCAAGGTTTTCATCAGTTCCATCCCCGAAATCGATAGATTTCTCTATGAATTTCGTCACTAGGTATGTGGAATTTCACTAGTGGGTTCCTTTCAGCCATTTGGTCCCTAGAACTCAGTCAGATTCTTGATTCCCTCCATATTATCTAGACCTAGGGTTTCTAGAATTTCAGCAGATTATTATGAATTAGTTATTTTAATGTCCAAATCAGATTATCGTGTAGTAGTATCATTTTTGCCCAAATTCAGGCATAAATTCAGAACCCTATTCATGTAGTTCTTTTAGTTCATGAATTACATTAACTAGGACAGATAAATATATATACATGCCTCAGTTTTCGAATATTTCAGTATAAGATATATATGTTGCATTTTAGATTTTGCATGTCAGATTATTGAGCTATCCAATTTACTTCAGTATGTTATAGATTTCACATATTCAGTTGGGAGTAGGCTTTATACCAAGTTGAATTAGGGCCAATCACCCTCAAGTCCCAGAACTACGTGCCCCCGTAGGTTATAAGTCCCCTATGTTGGCATCATATTAGTGATCATGCCACTCATGCCTCTATACCTCTGGTAGGGTATATTGGGTCCTCTCGATAGGGTGTATACATCGGACTCCACATTTAACTCATGTGGTTTTATGTCGGTTATTACTAGCTCTCAAAGTCAGATTCTAGTGTATTGACCAGGTTATCAGTTATAGTTTAATATTCAGTTTCAACATGTTATAAACTTAGTCATTGCATTCAGTTAGTTCATGTTCAGTATTTTCAGTATAGTATCATGCTTATCTCATGTCATTGCTCAGTTATATGCTTTGTTCAGTTATATATTTTATTCAGCTTTATTCTATCCTACATACTCAGTACCCTTCAAGTACTGATGCATACTCTGCGCTACATCTTCTCGTGAAGTAGGTTCAGGTCCTCATCTTTCAGATCACGCATAGATTGGTTCCCGATCTTCAGTTCAGCAGCATCAGTAGTGAGTCTTCATTATTCGAGGACGATTGACATGATTATCTTTTCTACTTTTAGTCTTTAGTTTTAGTTTTGCTAGACTTAGCTGGGGCATTGTCACGACCCAAGCCTAGGGCCTAGACGTGACATGGCGAATGAGGAACCCGAAGGAACCCCAAACAAGCCTCTCAAACTTGTCATCACACTTCATCGGTCGCGGAAGTACAATCAACATTAATTAAC
>JAJOOR010050628.1:0-11520 GCA_036250505.1 Solanum acaule | reverse complement strand
GCAGAACCACCACACTATGGGAGGACCTGGTTCACCACAAGAGAAGACAGGGCAAGACCAACAATATCAGCCTAAGGCACAGTCAGGTAAGACACTTAACTCTACTATTTCTACTCATAATAACTATAATAATCTTATTGTGCAGGAACAAACCAACATACAAGAAGAACAAGGAAACCATCTTCACAATTTGATACATCAATAAAGGAAATACATCAACAAACAAATATCCAACTCCAAGTCAACCTCAGGCCAAAGAACAGGGGCAGCAAGAGAAATATCCAAAGATACTCTAATGCAGACATGTAAATCAAGATAGTAGTCGCACCAAACAAAGCATGGAAAAAGAGGAAACTCAACTCCAACAACACCAAGACACTCTACTACAGATAGGTAAGTCTCATAACTATACATCTGGGCAGTGTGAGAAACTAATCTTAAGTAATTGAGTTGGAAGAGTTCTACCTGAGTGGATATACCATATTAAACTACGTTGGCATGTGTACTTGTCTGCTATATACATTCTGAAGAATCAGTTTGTAGGGAGTGCAATGTTTTGAGGAGCTAAGCTTACATGATTATTTGTCTATACTTGTTAGTTTGTTAGGCATACATTTGCAAGAATTAAGATTTTAGAGAATGTAAAGTTTTGTGTAGCTGAGCTTACAGAGTTATAGGATTATTTGGCTATACTTGTGAGTATGTTAGACTTTAACACTACAAAGACAGAGTTATAGGATTATAGGATTTTATTTGGCTATACTTTTTTGTAGCAGAGCTTACAGAGTTATAGGATTTTAGAGACTGTAATGTTTTGTGTAGCTGAGCTTATAGAGTTATACTTGTGGCTTCTTCACATTACTATAGTCTTGAACACTACGGAGCTGAATAGAGTAATTCAAAATTTATAATATTAAGGAAAACAAAGATAGACACTACATCACCAAAATGGATCCATTAACATTAAACAGCCCCTCGTTTTACTATAATACAAAACCGCAAGTCTGCTGAGATATTATTAAATTAGTACTAATAGCTGAATTAAGAATTATTGCAAATTAGAACAAGAGGTAATAATTGACAACTTCATGTAGAAGGATCGAAAGGCTAGATACATAAGTTTTACTTACATGTGATAACCGCAATTGCTACCCTTATTAATACCGCTGACAACCTGTAAGCATAAATTGACATGAGTACACATAGTGTAATGAGATGATACATATTAGGTTTTAGTACACATGTAGCCTGTAGGAGAAGCTCCAATGCAAACTACTTAGACATCTATAGCATGGTTCAGCATTACGTATCAGAAATAGCTCTAATAGAAAGCCCTATCGGCAAATTAATTGCTAGCTAGTTATCACAAGTATCAGAAATGAGTCTACATAGCTAAAGAGGACCAAATGATATACAAAAATTCTGATCTCCCATTGTTTCTTTGACTGGATCTTTGCTCCTGATTTATTGAAGGAGTATCATCCCAGTAGGGAGGAGCTAGTTCACACATATTAGATACATCACGGTATGTTCGGAAGTTTTCTTCAATCTTCTCAAGGTTTACCCTTGTTAAAGGAACCCATTGGGAAGCCATACTAACTAGCGTAAACTCTTCCATCTCATATTCGTATCCATTCGGTGCTAAGCATAATTCCCATTAATATTCATTTTAAGTCTTCACTTATGTTCATGTTAATGTTAATGAAAGAATACCCTAGCACTCAAACAAACATGGTATCATGATAGCTCATAGATTCATTAGGTGAGAATGGCCTTTCAACCTTAGAATCATTGATATGTGAGTAAGACTTTCACATCATGTTCATAGTGTTTCATGAGAATAGCCTTTCAATCAACACAACAACATTATGATAGTCCTAGACAATTCATGCATAGTCATGTGTAAGGGTATGGGGAGAATGATCTTGCAAAAATACCACAATTACACAATAGTCATAGGATCTTCACTATCTAAGTGAATCATAAGCTCATACATAATTCACATCAACATGTACAAACCCACATAATTTACCCTTCAAGGATATGAATCAAACTCAACCCAAACTTCTCTAATTACCACATTAGATAGGAGAATATCGTGATTCAATAACTCAATCAACATAAACATAATCAATTGACGTACTTCCATAATCAATCAACCCACATCATAAATTAACAATTTATCAATATGGGGGATTCATAGGGGGATTTCATCATAAATCAACAGTAAATCATCAATTCAATGATAATCCATCATAAATAAACAGTTGGAAACGTTTTAAAAGAGAACCCGTGACTTAGATTGAAATCCTAACTTTTGGGGGAAATTGGAAGCTTTGAAATCAAGTTTTGAAGGGACTCTATGGGGTGAAGGCTACCCATAGATGAAAAGCCACCATACCTTATGAAGATTCCTCATTGAGTTGAAATTTGAGTTCTTGAGCCCTAAACCTTGGTTTCTTCTTATTTTTTAATGGAGGTTTTAGAGAGAGAAATATTGGAGAGGGAAATTGGCTTTTTGAGTCTTGTGATTTATGAAGTGGAGTGGGTTAGTTGATAGTTAAAAAGTGCTTATATATGTCTAAATATATAATATAAACCGTCCCCACCCTTAAATAATTTAAATATAATTTACTTAAAGATTCCCACCTTTGGCTGAGATTGTGCAGGAGTGCATGCCCCCAACCACGGGCATGGATGGACCCACGGACCATGCTGGTCACTCGTGGGTTGGGTCTGCAACTCCTCATTATTGCCAAGCTCCAGCCCTCACTCACGAGACCTCATCACGAGGCGTGATTGGGTCCACGAGCTGTGCTGCTTATTCATAGATTAGACAGAGACTTTGGAAAGGCAAGGGGAGGTCGAGCCTTGACCCACGACCCCCACCTAGGGGGCATGGGTCCACCCACGGCTCATGGGTGGCTGCCTCTTGACAGGTTTTTGGCTTCCATCAAGGTCCTCCTCAAGAACCCTTGGTTGGTCCTTACGGGGTCATGCCTTGACGTTTAAGTCCAAAAAGAGTTGCACTAATTAACATATGTTATTTTACGACTCTAATCTTTACATTCAACCCCATTTTGTCTACTAGTTTACATATAATGCTCTAGTTTAGTTTATTAGTTGTCTAGAGTGTTACAACAATAAAACTTGGGTTGGCTCCCAAGAAACACCTTATTCAACATCGTGGCACGACGTGGATCACCCTCTAAACATTTGAAACCCTGAATATTTTCTCTCAATGACATAATCTTTGAAGGAGGGAAGAAACCTATGTAGAATGCCTCGGTGAGTTCATCCCAAAAGGTAATGGAATCCCTAGGTAAATTAGCTAACCATTTAGTAGCCTCCCCCATAAAAAAAAGGGAATAGCCAGAGAGGGACTGCTTCCTGTGAGATGTTTTTGAACGAGAATGGACCACATACGTCCACAAAGTTCTAAGTATGAACATGGCTATCTTGATGAGCCAGCCCTGCATATAATCCTTTCATTTGCAAGAGGTGCAACATTGTGCTGGTTACATGGAAGACAACATTCCCCACAACCAAAAGTAAATGTATAGAACCAATGCCACCCAATTGAATTAGTTCATTGACATAGTTAAGATTTCTGAAATCATCTTGGTTGCAAATTTGGCTACCATTTCTTCCGTTCACACACATCAACCAGAAACATAAAATAAGGTAAGTTGATTAAACTACAACACAAAAATATCACAATTCAAACTTTAATAAAAGAATTCTAAACATCACTCCCCGGCATCGGTGCCATTTTTTATGAATGCTCAAATACACATCATCACATACTAGGTGTAGGCGATCACAATCTGGTATAAAACCTAACGAGGAGTTGGGGTCGAACCCACTGGGAGCAATACACGTTTAAATTCATTTATGAAATAATAAGTGTAATCTAATCTATCGTAGGGGTAAAAATTATCCAAAACATTTAGATAAATCGATGGGGTTGACAACGAATGTATGATGGGGGGATTGGTTTTATCAATTAGCAACTAGAACAATTACTAAAACAGGAGAAACAACAAGTAGAGAGGAATTATGGGGGATGTGATAGATTATAGCTAGGCTAATTTCGCTATATGGGTAATCGAAATTTACTAACAATTGCTAAACCTCAGTAGGTAGGCTAGACATTAGATACAATAGCTTTCTCTCGAACAACAATTATTATTCAAGCAAGTTCTCTCGAACCTCAACAAGCTTAACAATATAAACATCCCAAAACCTTAATTTATTTACTCTCTCGAGCTAGATAGGTAGAATTAAGTTTAGAATTCACTCTCTCGAGCTGAACCCACATCAACCCGATAGCTACAACCATTAATCAAAAACCTTTTTCTCAAGCAAGCCCAAACACTAAGTTAGAATTGCATTTGCAACTACAATTCATATATTAATACACAACTATCGATTAAATCCACTTCAATTAAGCATTTAAATCAGTATACAACAATACCCATAAGCTAATTAAACCAACAATCACATTATCATACCCCATGAACTTGGGTTTTAGCTTCACATCATAAGAAGGAAGAAACAATTACCAATTATGTTAGCCATGAACTGGGTAAAGCTTTCCAAGTCTCTACAATGCTTCAAATCAAATTAATTAAAAAAACCCAATTGCAATTCCTCAAAATTAAGTCTCAAAAGCTTTATGTTCTACAATAGAAAACTCAGGATAACTGGATTTAGATTCTACAATGCTTGGATTAAAAGATTGATGCCTTTCCTGCCTTACAAATTTCAATTTTTAGTTTCCCAAATGTTTTCTTTCAGGACAGTTAGGTGAAGTAAGTCGAGCATCACAAACCAGGTCGGTGACGCGTCCTTTTCTCTAGTTCATCACTGGATTGCCTTCGCTCTTTATCCTCATGGTTTCGTAACTATAGGTGATCAAGGTTGTTGTCGTTGAGCTGTTCGGCGGTCCGCCGACTATATATTTCTGTCACCAAGTAGGTTCTTCCCTAGGGCTGGCATGGTGGAACTTTAGGTGAGCTAAAAAGCCACTCAGCGAGGTCTTGGCAATCACTAGAACTCTCCTCCTTCAACTTTTTCAACTTTTTCACTCATTTTTCCTGGTAAAGTCCTTTCCTTGCTCCTTAGCCTTCATTTCTTCAAATCAACACTTTAACATTAGTTTAGAGCATAAATTAGACATTGAGGACACTTAAACTATGTAAACCAAGCCCTAAATGAGTCAAAATCCCAGAATCATCAGGGGGATATTTTAACACCCCGTATCCAAAAAAGGGAAAATGATCAAATTTTGGGAAGTTGCAGGTCCCAACTATGGAGGCCAACCATGGCCCGTGGATAGAGCCACGAACCCTAGTGTGGTCCGTGGATTGGCCACCTAGAAATGATTTTTAAGCCTTTGGACTACGGCTTCCGTAGGTCAGACCACGGTCCATGGTTTGAAGCCCCAAAGTCTTGGTCTCTGATCCCAACGATGGTCCACAAGGATGGACCGTGGTCTGACCACAGTCCATTGACTATGGTCTATCGATGGTCAGCTGGCAGAAATTTTAAGGGGCAATTCGATCTTTTCCTAATTAATTAGTTCCTATAGTACGTCATTTTACCTTTCACTAAGACCTCTATATAAGTATTTTCAACCACCAAATTAAGTCATTCACTTCATTTTTCCAAATTCACAAAAGAAAACCAAATCTCCTCTCCAAAATATTTTTATATCTAGAACTTGAAGAAAAGAAGAAGGATTTGCCTAGGGTTTCATGTAACGGTTTCAATTCCTCCATTGAAGGCTAGTTTGGATTCAAGGTATGATAGTTTTCATCTATGGGTTCCTTTAAAGAAGAAGGATTTGCCTAGGGTTTCATGTAACGGTTTCAATTCCTCCATTGAAGGCTAGCATTTGGATTCAAGGTATGATAGTTTTCATCTATGGGTTCCTTTAAATCATGGAGTTCCCAAATTCCTTTATTTCAAAAGGTAAAATTCCTCTATTAAGCTAGGGTTTTCTTCCATTGGCATGGATTTCTTGCATTATTGATTTAAATGAATGGACTATGATCTTTTATGCATGAATTGATGAAATATGATGATTTCCCCATGAATCCATGTAATACCCATTTTTCAAGTTATGAACTATATGATGAGGGATTTTGATCTTCAAGGATGAGTTTTATGAAATTAAGCATGTATGTCTAGCTTCACATGTATATATTATTAAATCCATACCTAACCCATGTTTTCTAGGCATTGATGATTTAAAGTGGGCCTTGAACCTCAAAAACAAAATTATGGATTGGTGCATTTTCTTTTGAAATCTATAATATTGTTTTGAGGGTTCTTTGAGACTAAAGTACCAACGATGACGTTGTTGTTGTAATGTTGAAAGGACATCCTCATAAACATAACTAGCATGATGTGAAAGGCTTTCTCACATAGAAATGAGTCTTACGTTGAAAGGTTTTCTCACCTAATGAACTAGCATTGATTGGTTGTCCAAGGATATCTTTCCATGGGTTATCTAATAAATAACGACTTAATAACTATTCCATGGGATTTATGCTTAGCACCGAGAGGATATTGATTATGAGATGGAAGCTCTCCTGTAGTAAAGGCTGTGTTTCTAGAAGCAATCTTATGAGATGGAAGCTCCCCTGTAGTAGACGCCGAGTTTCTAGTAGCAATCTCCTTATCCCATAACTATGTGCCCCCATAGGATAATTAGCTAGTGTATACACTAAAGCTAGAAGTTCATGTTCCTTACCTTGGCAAGTAGGACAACCCTTTTTGGTGTGGGAGACACCGGGGGATAATGCTATAGCTCACATGGTCTCTATATCGGTTAAAGCCAATTCCCCACATTAATAATGAACTAAGGTTACTTCAAAAGTATCGCATATGAGTTCAAAGGTTTTAAAGATGAAATTAGCTTGAATTGACCTTGATGTTATTACTTATGTTTTATAAATCTTTCATATTATGTTGAGCTTGGTCAATTGTATGTCATGAAATGAAATATCCCTTTTGGGATGATTTAACTATTTTATGCATTGATATCATACTGGGCACATTTCTGTACTAACACATACGCTTGCCTACATTCCCCCAAATGTAGGATCCAACAGTCAGGGTCATCATTCTCGTGGCTAGTGGTTGAGTTTGATATTTCTGAGCTTTGGTGAATCCTCATGATTTGAGGATGAAGTTTTATTGGTTTAGTTTCTTTTATGTATTTCTCTTTTAAACATGATGTATGGGCTAGGCCCAATTTCAGTATATTGTATTAGATGGCCATGATGAGACAAGTGTATTAGACTTCCGGTTTTCGTTTACAAAAAAAATGTTTTGAGCTTGGACTATCATTTTACTCTTATTATTCTATTTCTTATGTTATGAGAGATAAGTTACTAGAATGGAATCCTTCGGGGTTCTATACGTCATGTTACATCTAGGGGGTACCCTTAGGTAATGACAAATCCCCACAGGAGTTGTTTTGTGGCACAAAATCACAACTACATCACTTGAAAGTATTTGGTTGTCTTTGTTTTGTTTTTGTGCTTCTCTGGTTTGATAAGTTTGCTCCAAGGTAAAGAAGAGCGTTTTCATGAGATATGTAGAAAAACATAAGGGTTATAGAGTATTGGATTTGGATTCGAATTCCTTCCATATCAGTAGGGATATAAACTTTATGGAGGATCAGTTCACTTTCATGAAAAGCATAACTTCTGAATCCTTTCAACCAATTGGTTTATGTTCCCAAAGATTTTTGATGATCTTAAAGATTTTTCCTTACCTCATGTTGATCCAACTATTATCTTACATGATAGTGTTACTCATGATACTTCTAATGAAGTCATTGATTCCATAGAGGAAGAGGAAGGTGACATATCAAACATAACATGCAAAGCAAAACATCAGCTAATGAGGATTATAGTGGAAGTTCAGATCCAGAAGAATGTACTAAAGTTCCAATGCCAGAACGAACCACATCTGCACCTGTTATGATAACTTTTGAGCCTTCAAACACAAGACCAACTAGGTTTCTCAAGCCCCATATTTGGCACAAAGATTATCTTATGTCCACATCTTCAAAACAAACCTATACAACTTTCCCTTATCCAATTTCGAACTATGTAAACTATTCAAAGATAAGCTCCTCTTTGAAGTCCTTTTTAGCTACACTATCCAATGTCTCTGAGCCTTCTAATTTCAATGAGTCTTCCAATTGCAAGGAGTGGGTTGCAACAATGCAGGATGAATTCACTATATTAGAGAAAAAATCAACTTGGACTATAGTAGATCTTTCACCTGGAAAAAAGGCTATTAGTTCTAAATAGGTATATAAGGTTAAGTTTCAAGATAATGGACATGTTGAAAGGTACAAAGCAAGGCTCGATTCCGGAGGTTACATTCAACAAGAGGGCCTAAACTATCAAGAGAATTTTTCACATACAACTAAGATTGTCACATTAAGGACCATCATTAGTATGGCAACCTCACACAACTTGCCACTCCATCAAATGGATGTTCATAATGCTTTTTTTGCAAGGTGATCATATTGAAGATGTTTTTATCGAAATGCCACAACTCTTTTAAAATCAGGGGAAATACAAAGTTTGTAAGTTGCTTAAGTTTTTTATGGTTTAAATCTGGTTTCCAGACAATGGAACCTAAAACTCACTGAAGTATTGTTAGCTTCTTGCTATTTATAGAGTCCATATGATACTTCCCTTTTTACAAAAAAGGATGGCTCAGACATATGATTGATTCTTATCTATGTGGGTGATTTGCTTATAAAAGGGACTAGTACCAAGATGATACACGAGTTTAAAACTCCCTCGACATCAAGTTCAAAATAAAGGATGTAGGTGATCTTAAATTTTTCTAGGCATTCAAATCATGAGGTCCAAGTCTGGTATTCTACTGAACAAAAGAAAATATGACCTTAAACTGATCTCAGACACTAGTGTTTGTAGTTCGAAGCTAGTTAACACACCTTTGGAAGCCAATTTGAAGCTTACTACAGTGGAATATTATGAGATGACTAGGGTCACTGATGATCCTTTATACAAGGATGTCACAAGATATCAAAGGTCTATTAGATGATTATTGTATCTGACCTTCACCATGACTTATATTATCTTTGCAGTTCAAGTGTTATCACAAATCATGCAACAACCTAAAAGGTCATACTAGGAAGCAGCTATGAGGCTAGTCAGATACAATGAAACTAGTCCTGGTCAAGGCAAACTATTATACAGTAAGACAAGCCTAGAACTTGAAGCATTTTTTGACTCAGACTGGGCAGATTATCTCAACACAAGAAAGTTTGTGACTGAGTACATGGTTAAGCTAGGAGATTCAATCATCTCTTGGACGTCCAAGAAACAACACACAGTAAGAATAAGCACTATAGAGGTTGAGTATAGGAGTATGGCTAGTGTACTTGCAGAGATCATTTGGTTGGTTGGAGTGTTAAAGGAACTGGATGTTAATGTCATAACCCATGTTAAGTTGCACTATGACTGTAAAGTAGAAATACAAATAGCTACTAAGGTGTTTGAGCTGATTAACCTCTTACTAGGAAGTATGCGTGTGAGGGAATATGCTATAAAGTTCACTCAATTGTCTAAGTATGCTCAGACTATAGTTGCCGATTCAAGGGTTAAGATGAGTAAGTTTGTTTTGGGTGTGTCCGAAATGGTTGTTAAAGAGCGCCGAACCGCCATGGTCATTAATGAAATGGACTTATATCGTCTCATTGTACATGCACACCAATTTGATGAGGAGAAACTTAAGGAAAAGTTTAGAGAGGTAAAAAGGGCAAAGACCGGAGATTGTAATTTCTCTAATATAAGGTCTGATTGACATGGTCGTCCTAGATTTTGACAAAGGTTTTCTGGTCAAGGTTCCTCCAATGCTCCTCCTAAGTTCAACCAAGATAGGATGTCTAACCCTAAGCCTCAAGGAGGTAATGGCAGTGGATCTTCATTTCCCATGTCTACTTGTAATAAGTGTAGAAGGAAGCACGAGAGTAACTGACTAGCCGTCCCAGATGGTTGCTTTAGTTGTGGGAAGAGTGGTCACAAATTAGGGATTTCCCAATGCTTAAGGCTAAAGGTAGAGAGGGAAACCATGCTCCTCTGATGTATCGTGAGTTTACAATATTTTTGATACATTTCATTTGAGAGTTGTGTGTGTCTAGGGCTATTTTGTATTAGTTTATATGTGTTTTTCTCATGTTTGCAGGGAATAGGTTCAGGCGTGGTAACTTGAAGACACAACTAAAAGAAGTGCAGAAAAGGGCATCTACGGAGGCTACTTACGGACCGTAGGTCCAGTTACACCCCGTAGATGATAGTCGTAAAAGGGCAGGAAAGGCATTACTGAAGATCAGGGAATTCTTGACCAAGTGTGGAACAATGGTTGTGACTTACGGACCGCAGATTGATCTACGTACTGTACTGTTACTCCGTCAAATCATTTAGAGATTGGTTCCAGTACTTGATGCTGAAAAAATCCAAGTGTGGTGTTATGGAGAAGAGTTACGGACCGTAGATCCACTTACGGTCCGTACTGTTGAATCGTCGATTGGGACAATGATTTTGAAGAAAGAAAAATTGCCTAAGTCCTGAGCCACGGAAGGGACTTACGGACCGTAGGTCAGTCTCGTATAATGAAGACGTGTCCTACAACTTTATTTCCTCATTTCGTTTACTTTTTAGTTAGGACTTATTTTTCTATATATAGGGTATGTAAACGTCATTTTTAGAGGTTAGAAATTATTATTTTTGTTCTAGTTTTTGGCTTGGGAGATTAACTTACAACTTTAGCAATTCTTAATTTCCTAAGCACGTTTTGGTGATTTTTACTTTGAAATTATGGGATTATTCTACTCTACTACGTAAGTTCATGATTTATTCTTTGAACATTATGAATTGTTTTCTTTCTAATATGGGTAGCTAAATCCACAACTAGGGTTGTGGGAACCATGAACGATTAATGAAGTATGAATAGTAACTAAGTAATTCCCGAATAGTGTTTTGCATGCATTGATAATTCTTTCGTCTAGAAGTCTTTTTAACGGTGCGCAACATTAGAACTCGCCTTGTTGCTACTTGCCGTACCAAGGATTTGGTTAATAGGAAAAGAATTATCAACATAGATTTAGTTTGATACTATCTAATAGAATTAATGTCGATTGGTGTGAGGGTGAAAACTATGCCATACATTGATGTGACGTCTTATATGAGGTAATGGTAAGGGTTAGTAAATTATACACACGTAGCCGGACAAAGCTGCGGGGTGAAATTCTCTAGATGCCGGACCAAGGATTTAGAGATACATAACTTATCGCTTTGCATGTAATACATTAGGAAGGGATTGCTATTACTAGAATTACGGAGTTATGATCTTATGGGGAACATGTACGCCCTAGTTTCCTTCTCAGTTTGATAACAACAAAAGTTTAAAACTTGCTTAATAATTACTTTCATAATTTCCCAAATTTGTTACACAAAATCC
>JAJOOR010050623.1:0-11474 GCA_036250505.1 Solanum acaule | reverse complement strand
CCCTACCCGCGACCCCCGGCCCCTTCACACACCCCCTACCACCCCCCACCCCCCAAAAAAAATTTAAGTTTGTTTCTAAAAAATATTTTCAATTTCAAAAATTATTTTCGACTCTAATAAAAAATAAAAGATATTTCTCAAAAATATTTTTCATTCATAAATCAAACACTAAAATCTTTTCTACTCACCAACCAAACATGAGAAAATAAGTCAAAAATCAACTTGTTTTCCAGGAAAACATTTTCTAGGAAAACATTTCCATGGAAAACATTTTCCTTCATACCAAACACACCCTAAAAGATAAACCGGTAGACAAAATCTACTTGATTATAAAAAAAATTAATATTTCCCTAAGTCATATTTTTTCTTTGTTATACTCTTTCAACATATTTGCCTTTTCTATTCAATTTTAGGATCATATTTGCTCTTGTACTCTCAAAAAGGGTCATATTTACTTCTACATTGTTAAGTCTTCATGTCATCAATATATTTGCCCTTATACTCTAAAAATTATCATATTTGTTCTTGTACTCTAAAAAAGGGTCATAGTCACCCTATGACATTAAATCCGCCTTTCCACCTTAATTTTCTCATGTGATTCACCGGACATATTTTTTCTCAGTTAAATCTATTAGCCCATTTATTGAGAAAAATATATTACTCCCTCTGTCCAACAATAGTTGTCCACTATTGACTTGGCATACCTCTTAAGAAACAAAAAATAATAGGGGTAATATTACTATATTATCCTTTGACTTTATTAAATTTAATGTTTTAAAAATGTGTTAGATGATAAATAAGTATTTAATAGTAAGGGTAAAATAGACACAAAAGTAAATCATCTCCTGATTTTCTTAATTGGACAAGTATTGTTGGACAACTATTTATAGTATAGTGGACAACTATTGTTGGATGGAGGGAGTAGGTCATTTACTAAATAAGTTATTTGCCCATTTTTATTAAATAAGTTAGTAAATTAATTGAGAAAAAAAATGCCCCAAAGGATTGACATGGGAAAATTAAGGTGAAATATGTGGATTTAATGTAACAGAAATAAATATACTTCCCCCGTCTCAATTTATGTGAGTTTGATTTGACATGGAATTTAAGAAAGAAAGAAAGACTTCAGAAACTTGTGGTCTAAAATAAGTCATAGATGTTTGTGAGTTATAAATAATTTCATTAAAGGTAAAATGAACATTTTAAAGTCAAATTTTTATTAAATATAGAAATGTATAATTTTTATTGGATTGACTAAAAAAGTTAGTCATATAAATTGTGACAGAGAGGATAATTTTTTTTCGAGTACAAGAGCAATATGATCCAAGAGTTAGATGAAGAGGACAATAATCACGACCCAAAGTATACCCTAGGCGTAAGATGATGTATAGAACCCTTAGCTTTCATAGTTGTAAATCATCAAAATATCATTAGAATATGACATAATTAGGCATTGAGGACACTAATTGTTAAACTAAATATGCCTCAAATAAGTGTAAATCTATCACTTATCAACATCCCCAACTTAAAATTTTGCTTGCCCTTAAGTAAATCAAGAACACAATTAGTTCAACAACAGTGTCTACAATAGTTTTCAATGAAAGCTAACATGAAAATGTCACTACAAGACTACTCTCAATAACATGCGCCACTCAATCATGATAAAAATTCTTCAAATGATGACTAGTAGGTATCAAACCGAGCTCAAGCTCACTATAACTTTTTTTCTAATGCAAGATCATGTTTCAAAAAATACATTCAAGTGCCCTTACATCAAGAACGATTCCATACTCTCACAAAGTAAATCAATAAAGAAGTTAGGAATCAATAAAACTCTCACTCTCTCTAAAGAAAAATATATGCAAGCTTCATCACATAGATTTGCCCATATTTTCCAATTATCACACAACCTAGTTCATGCAAGATCTGAAGGGTCTTTTAGGCTTCTAATGGAGCTAAGGGTTAATGTATGATCAATTTGGCTCAGTGACTTCACCTTTTCAAAACATTGTTGCGATTATCATCACCTCTTCTCAAGTTCTTTCACTCCATTTCATTTGAGAGCTCAAACTTTGACTTGTCAAACATTTTATTGGAAACCCCTATTTATTTCACCAAAATTTATTTTTCATTGCAATTTTCAAAAGGTTGTTCATCACAATCTTTCTATTTTTTTTATAAGGAGAGGTTTCTTCTTTTTGTAACATACTTCAAAGTTGAGTCTCCTTCCATCTTTCTTTGTCTTTCACTTGACTTTCCTTCCTCCTTCCTTTCCACATCCCAACTTAGGCTTTTGGCCTAAGTTAGCTATTCGAATATATCAATGCTTCAAAAAAGATTTTTGGGTAAGAAGTTAGGGGCAATTTGGCTCAAGAGGTATAAATACAGTTGTGAACAAAAGGATTAGGCTCAAATGATGCCAAAATGGTTGCACACACTCACAAGATAGTCACAAAAAGGATATGACATTTGGGTTCCCTCTCAAATTTTTGCCCAAGATCATTTCTTACATTCACCAAAGCTAAACAATTGGACTAACAAGAAATATTCTAGGATTTCACAAGTATGCTTCTAAGTAAAACCTTACCACACACGACACTTCAAATACATTTATTTATCATAGACTGATAAGATCAAAAGCTTACGTGTGATGTTCATTTCAAGACTTACATCAAAGCTCATCTAGTAACACAAGATTCAAAAAGATCATTCAAAAGTGCAACCACATCGATTACTTCTTGCAACACAAACACTAAAAAAATGATCATTATGAGTACTATTCAAGACATCGATATTATTATCAATGAAAACTCAAGCATTTCAGTGACTAAACTCATGGGCTATTGAAAATGGAAAGAGAGAAAATGTGCCAAACCAATCAAGCTACTATAATAAAACCAAATAAAATACTACAATAATCATAAAGTAAAACAAAAAGTAACACAATACAATAAAAAGGGAATATTGGCAAAAGTGCCCTCACCCCAGCAAAATAGAAATAACAGTGTCCTCATTGCGAAATAAAATAAATGAGTACGAAAGGAGAGGTAATAGTCCCCCTGACAAGCTATGCCTGTGAAGTGCTCGCATCAGGAGTCTCAAGAGGAGTGACATCATCCTTGGCATCCGTGCCCACCAAAATGATAATTAGAGGCAGCGAAGCCGGTTCAATCGGGGCATCAGTGCCCGTCACATCTATAGGAGGAATGATGGAGTCTAAAGATACTCCACTGGTATCTCTCAGAAGTAGCATGGACCATTTTCTTCTTAAGATCTTGTAGCTCAATCAATATCAATGCAATCTGCTACTCAACCTCCTCTCTCATAAGTTTTTCCTCATCTGTCTCCTCAGCCAAATCATCATTGGCCCTATCCTCCTCTCTCTCAGCATCATCACTAACAGTCACATCATTCACACTTGGTTGTGCAACCATACTTTGAGGAAGCTCACTATTAGGCATGGCTATAGGTACTGACTCGGGTGCATCGAGTAAAAGAACCTCGCCCTACAACATAGATATGTCCGTAGAGCTCAGTTGGTTTACACGAGCATATATCTCAGCCCTCATAAAATATAACACATCTTAACTACCCTCAACCTTCTCTTGGGCCTCTAACTGAGAAGTGAGGTTATCCAACGTCACACGGTGTGAATCTATAGATGCCTCATACTGAGTCAACCTAACACTCAGTCGGACTAAGGAAACCTCAATCGACGATCAATCATCTTGGTTACATCCTTCTCAACCCTCGTACAGAGGCGTATTCATGATTTCGAAAGGATTGGTGCACAATGCACTATTACGAAAAGATGCATCTAAGATATAAATTTGAACGGTTTGACCTTTACGATCTTAACACTGAAATGTTGAATTTTAAAAATTATAGGTCCAATATATATAATGCTACTAGTTTTAAATTTTAATATATACATTTGATGTAATTATATAAAAATTTTACCGTGCTAATTTTTTTTAGGAATTTCCAATGTTACACACTTGGAAATTTTGAAAGATTAAAGCAAAAAAAAAAAACAAAAGAAAAATTGATTGAAACACCAAAAGTATTACCGATAACAACTTGGAGGGGTGTTACTAACAAAAATAAGATAGATATAAGATTTGTATTTTTATATTTTCTTAGAGAGGTGCACCCAATCATTATCTTATTATTATATGCTACTTTTAACGTGGTTCACACCTCTATATATTTTTTTATAAATAAATATAAAACTACTATATATAATCTAGAGAAGGGAGCATGGGTTCATGTGAACCCATGAAACCCCTTCTAGATATGCCTCTACCCTCGTAGCACTCACATTGGCAGACCAGAAAAGATTGCCAATTTAATAGATCATGGCTTCAGTTAAGGGGGACGAGAGATAGGAGCGGAGCATGTACAATAGCAGTAGTAGTGGAAGTAGAGGGTATTGAGAAAGGCTGGGGTATACCTGACTTCTCCATAGAAGGAGCGGATGGAGTGACCTCAACAACAAGGGTGGTAGGATCAACCACTAGAGTAGTATCTGGTTGTGGCGGCTTCCTCCGAGCTGCATCACCACACAAGTAATCAGCCTCAATCCTCCGGATGTCATTGGAGGAGGCTGGAGTGATCCTCACATCTGTCTTCACCCGAAAGGGAACTCATGTGTCTTCACATAGTTGTGTGATCAAGATCGGGAAGGGAATCAAAGTCTTTTCTTGCCTAACCCTCAACAACATCTCATCCACTATAATTGACCCCATATTAAGTTTCTCCTTGTCAATAGTACCAACTAACACAACCTTTGGGTGCCGAAGGATGGACTCGTTATGTGAAGGCATAATGTTATTGCTTATGAACCCAAACAACTATCGAGCCCCAATATATATGTCCTTCTTCTTTATTCTTGTACCGTTAGCCATCCAAGGAGGAGAAGAATCAGAGTTAAGTGGTGCCAACCAACCTCTTACAAAATCAAGATCATGATGCACACGTAGTGTAAACATGTCAACCTAATTTGATAGAGTTCCTAGAGCTATGTTGATTGCACCTGTATGGCATTATACCATCTTACCACGTACCTCAACTTTATCCAAGGGCTTCCAAACTTTACCCTCCTTGTTCTTTGGTAAGGCCTGTGCATAGGGCGTGTAAAACTCTCGCACCCAAGGTGAAACATGTGGATTCTAAGACTTTGTAAACTCCTCAAACTTGTGGAACTGAATTGTGTCCCATATAGTTGGGTAGTATCTCATGACACCATTAGTGGAGAGTCATCTCTCCTCTAGAATTGTATGTTCTCTATTAGCCTTGAGCCTATTGAGGGCCCTTGGATCAATAATTGGGAAACACGAGATGTGGGAGCCTGAGTTGGAGAGGGTTTCACCAACTTGGACCTGATGTTCATTTTCTTCCTAGCAACCACCTTTTTAGGTTGCTCACTCACACGCGTAGAGGAGAGCAGAGTGGTTTGTTGTTTGTGAGGAACCTCAAATGATTTGTTGATAGATATCCCCCTATGTCTTTTCAATAGAAGAGGAGGAGAGGATTCTCTTTCTGATTCAGTATCAGATGTGACCACTTGCTTACCCTTTGTTCGAGCCATTTCATGCGACACACAATCATAAAAACATAGATGTGGTGAAGGGTAGTTGAAACCAAAACCCTAAAGAAAACACAGTTTCAAAAATTGTTCTGAGGCTCGCCTACTGGGAAGGCAGTCCGCCTAGCATGTTAAGCGAGCTCAGGTGAGCTCGCCAAAAGGGACAATACATAATTTCAAAGAACTCAGACAAAATAGGCGGACTCAACTCCAACTTGACAATTTTCCTAGGTGGTTTCAACGGGCTAAGACAAGTCTACCAAAAGTGAAAGTGCAAAATCAAAGAGAACATGCATAAAATGTGATGTCCACTCCTACGTGGAAATTTGCCGAGTGGGTTTCGGTGGACTAAGACAAGTCTGCCGAATGGAACAGTATCCCCATCACATATTTAAACAAGAAAGGCGAGCTGAGACTTATCCGGTGATTCACCTAACTGCCTTGGCAAGCTAAGACAAGCCTACTGAACATGCAGTGTTCAACCTAGTGCCTATTTTTATGAAACCAATCACAATACACAATAATACCCAATTCCCAATTAACTCTACAATCTACCCACATGTTTTTTCTACCCATGGGTACTCATACTTCCTGCAAATATCACAAAGTATTACTCAAATGATGATTTTCCCTGAAGAAAGTCATCACTCCATCTATCATTGGGCAAAATCAAGCAATCGGAGCACCACTTGGCTAATCAGTCTTAACCCACATGCAATTCAACAAAGACCCAACATATATGAGGGTTCAATTTCATATTATCACCAAAAATATCAATTTTAGCAATTTTTGGTACAAACTCAAATATCTAAATCATGGACATCGTCTAATACTCTCTATTAAGCACTACCCAATCAAATTAAACAAAAATATGCTTCACATGGCTTTAAGACATATCAAATAACAAAAATATAAGAAAAATGACAAGATAAACATTGAACACCAACCCCAAGTAGAAACACATAAAAAAATGAACGAAAATGGGGTTGGGTTGAAAACGCAAGCAATCCAATGCTCTCCGAGGACTCAAAATCACATAAATGCTGCACTCAAACACTAAAAAAAGGTATTGGGAGCTGAGGAGGGAAAATAAGTACAAAGATATGAAAGGATTTATTTTTGAACTTAGAAATACTCTTGGCCTTTTTATATCAGGCTCACTCGGTGATCTGCGACTAACGTATTCGACGAATCACCAAATGAGCTGAAGCTCACTGATGAGGCCTAAATAGATACCAAACTTGAAGGATGATTCGGTGAACTCGATGGAGTCTGCATTGTGTACTTCGGTGGATCACCAATTAGAGCTCAAATTGCCTAAGCTGACAATACACTTTTCACTTTTTCCAGCTCAAAAGGCGGTCAAGAATGAGTCTGCACAATGCCTTTGGTGGATCACTGACATGGTCTTGGCATCGCCTAAAGTGCCTTTTGCAACACTTTGACTTCATTCCAACCTGAATTAACACATATTATTGAAAGCAATAAAATAAAAGTAAAACTTGGGTTAATTCCCAAGAAGCTCCTTATTTAACATAGTGGCACGAATAGTTATTAGTTCCTCAATAATCATCCTTGTGATTCAGTATGGTATCATTAGGAAACGTTCCCTTTCTTGGATTGATATGGGTGAAGATTTATCATATTTGAGTCTCCAGCTGTTTGATACACAACGAATGAGAGGTCACTATTTGAGATAAGGTGGAAAAGTCATTTTTCAATTCCTTTAACACCTTGTCGGACCCTTCAACCTTATTGAAGATACTTGTGAGCATTTCCACAGTTCCGTTCCTTCTGGCCCAACTGGCTCTTTTGGTCCTGGATGATCATGGGGAGGAATATACCTATCTTGGTCAATCTCCGTGTCTCTCTAATTTCCATCTCTCCAATCTTTCCAACCACTATCTCTCTCCTTGTTCCCACCTTGGTTCTGACCTTGTCATTGGTAGTTTGGGTGAGAACCCATCATTTTGTTTCCCATGTATTGTACTTCCTTATTGTATTATTTCTCAAACTTGGCTTCCTTTGGGCACTATCTGTTGTTCCAACTGCATTTACAGATTTCAATCCGCCTCCTATGACATGTTTGGACAACAAATCGAGTTGAGTCATCATTTTGACCATGTTTTCATCTCTCTCATGCTCCTTCTCAATTTTTTCCTTACTCATGCTCAGTTGTAGGGAAGACACTTGGTTCTCTAGTATGCCATGCTCGGTTTACTTTTATCATGTCATCTAGCAACAACGATGCTACCTCATATTGTTTTTGCATCTGCCCACCTTGGGCAAGTTGATCAGCCACACCTTTGTTGATTGAATCAAAGTTACGATAAAAGTATTGCAGCACCAAATGGTCTGGGACACCATGTGTTGGACATTGAAAGCGTAATTTCCAAAATTGCAACCATGCCTCATGCAGGGAGATTCACCTTCAGTTCTCTTGAAGTTTTTGATCAAGTCCCTAAGCTTTACCATCTTTGAAGGGGAAAGAATCTCTCTATGAAGGCTTTAGTTAACTCATCCAAGAAGTGATAGAATCATTTGGCAATTCCACCAATCACCTTGTAGATTCACCTGTCAAAGAGAACGGGAATAACCTCAACCTTATGTACTCTTATGAGATTTTTTAAAATAGAAACGGGCCACATACATCCACAATATTCTGATGTTGTTCATGGGGGTAAAAACCCCAATTCTAGTAGTGCAATTATGGGGTTGAATGATGATTTAATGTAATGGATATCGTGTTTTGCTCTGTTTTATTGTTGTTCATTCATGGATTCAGAAAAATTAGCATGAGGTTAATTCATTGGTTAAGGTTACAAGCTTAATCATAGTTACAAACTTAATCCTAGTTGCAAACTTAATCCTAGTTACAAACTAAATCCTAGTTGCAATTTAGTACAAATTAATAGGGGTAATTGTGTTGGTCAATAGTGCTAAGCAATCATGGATAGGTTGGGTCACCTTCAATGACACTAATCTTCTTTTGATCTCATAGTACCAATTCATAGAATCTCTTTTCGACCTCATCTATGTGAATTCCAAATCAACCCATTACCTTACAAAATCTCTCTTTCTAGCAGATTTGGGTAAGTAGATCCTACCCATAATTTTTCATTCAAGCAAATCATAGACATCAAACCTAAAATGCATGTACTAAACTAATTACCCACTCCAATTGATCTCTTTCGAGCATCAATTGAAGATCAAAACTATGATTAAGTTTGCAACCTTAATCCATGAATTAATTCCATGCTAATTAGTCCAAATCTATGAATGAACATACTAAAACAAAGCAAAACACAATACCCACTACATTAAATCAACACCCAACCCCATAATTGCACCCCTAGAAATGAGATTTAGCCAACTATCACAAAAGTAAAGAAATATACCTATCATGAAGGCAGCCATGGATGTGATGAAATCAAGCAATTATAATCAACACCCACTTTGATATCAACCTCAAATTGTCAAATCCAAGAGTTAAAGTTAAAACCCCAAACTAAGAATATTTTCCTAAGAGTGCAAAAGTTTTTCTCTCTAAAACTCTTACAAAGTTAGGAATTGAAAATTCTATTCTAAAATTTGATATCTGAACTCTATTCATTTATCTCTCCTTTGGGCTATTTATAGTTTACTAAAATTTGGCCCAAAATTCCGCGCGGCAATGTTAGTCGGGCTTACCAAGATGATTTGACGAATCGTCGTTTGCTCCTTAGCTCACCTTTCTCTTGCTTCATGCTTCAGGTGTTTGAACCTCAACTGGTGAGCTCGTTTGAGTCTGCCTTTCACATTCAAGGGATCACCGAGTACCATAGTTGTTCGCCTCTTAAGCTTTCAAATTTCATCCAAGTCTTGTCACCTTTGGCGATGATCATTTAGTTCGCCCATCTCTTCTGTCGAGTCACCATTTTTCTTATTAGTTCGTCGACCTGCCTTGAACATCTTTAATTATGAGCACTATCATTTTAGGTGAGGTCAAGCCATTTGGGAGATCCACCCTTCTGGTTAGGCGACTTCAACTGTGGAGTTTACAATTTTTTTCCTGTTTTGGCCATTCTTTCAATTATTCATTCTTGCCTTGCCCCTTAGCCTTATAGCTGCAGATCTTCAAAATATCATCAGAATAGGAAATAATTAGGCATTGAGGACACTAGTTGTTGAAATAAAAAAACCTTAAATGAGTGTAAATCTACCACTCATCAACACGCCCAACTTAAACTTTTGTTTGTCCTCATGTAAATCAAGAACACAATTGGTTCAACAAGGGTGTCTACAATAGTTTTTAATGAGAGTTCACTACTACAAGACTACTCGAAATCAAATGTAGTACTCAATCATGATAAATAAGCTTCAAATGATGACTAAACGGTACCAATTTAAGCTTAAGCTCACTATAACCTGTTTTCTCATGCAAAACTATGTTTCACACATGAATTCAAGTGCCTTCACATCATGAACAATTCCATGCTCTCTCAAAGCAAATCAACAATGAAGTTAGGAATCAATACAACTCTCACTCTCCGAAAGAGAAATTCATTCAAGTTTCATCCCACAGGTTTGCCCATATTTTACAATTATCACACAACCTAGTTTATGCAAGATCTCAAGGGTTTTTAGGCTTGTAATAGGGCTGAGGGTAAAGGTATGGTCAATTTGGCTCAATGACTTTACCTTTTCAAAGCATTATTGAAATCATCTTCACCTTTTCTCAAGTTCTTTCTATTTGTTTCACTTGGACACTAAAACTTCAATTTGTCATTCAATTTATTAGATACCCCTTTTGTTTCATCACACTTTGTTTTTCATTTCACTTTTCGAATTTTTTCTCATCACTTTTTTTTTATAAGGAGGGGTTCTTCTTTTTATAATATACTTCCAAGTTGAGTCTCACTTTTCTTTCTTTACCTCACACTTGGCTTTATTTCCTTCTTCATCTCTACACCCCAAATTAGGCTTTGGGACTAAGTTTACTATACAAATAAATCAAAAAGTATTATGTCTTTTATAGTAGCTTTGTACTAGTATCCACCATGTATTGGAATGGATCTTTATATATTGTCCTCGTTATAGAAATGTGTGTTTATATATATATATACATATGTAACACCTTAGATTCAAAAGATAAGAAATTTCAGTCTAAAAATCTGGTGCCAGCACAGATGGAGCCACCGACGGACCATTGGTGGGACCACAGTCTATAGGTCGGTCCATCGTTGGCAACTCCAAAGATTAGTTGAAATGTCTAGTTCTAGTACTTTTTGAAGGTTCACCAAGACAGCTCGTTTACCTATCCATGAGTCATAGGTAGGTCTCGTAGGTGAGTCTTTGACTTGGTGGAATTTTAAGAAATCTTAGTGGAAACCACGGAGGCCATGCATAGACTATAGGTTAACTAACAGACAGTACATGGGTCCCGCTAGTCGAAGGTCCAAAAATATCTCTGAACCCATCGATGGTCGATTGGAATGGTCCATAGGTGGATCCACATACCGTAGGTCCCCACCTTCGATGGGGTCGACAGTTATTTTAAGAAGGGCTTTAGGGTCTTTTCCTAATTATTTTAATTTTATACCCTGTCATTTTACCCTTTACCCAAAGCCCTATATAAATGTTTTTACCCCCAAAATCACCAAATTGAAGTCATTCTCTCAATTTCCAAAAGAAGAAGTTCATCCTCCCCAAAATATTTGTCTCTCTAGAATTAGAAAAAAGGAGTCAACTTAGGGTTTCAAGATCAAGTCTCTAATTCACCATTGCTCGTGGGCTTTGAACACTAAGGTATGATAGTCTTCATCTGTGGAGCCCTTTCCTCCATAGAGTTCCTAAATTCCCCAATTTTGAAGTTAGAAATTCCCCATTGAAGTTAGGGTTTTCTTCT
>JAJOOR010050614.1:0-11715 GCA_036250505.1 Solanum acaule | reverse complement strand
CGTATTTTAAACATATATATTTGCCCACGTGGACATAAAAAATAATGCAAAATTATAAATAGTAATGTGTCCACGTGGGCACATATATACCTTTAAAATACACTATTAAATAGTTCAGGGGATAAAAAATACGGTATTAAATAGTCTAGGGAGGTAATAGGTCCTTATGAAAGTTTAGTATCGCAACAGCAAATCCGACCAAAGTTAGGGTATTTTCAGACCTGTATCCCATGAAAAAATAATCATTATGATAGAATTTCAAATTCAATTGCTGAATCTATAGCGTATTATTATAAAACTTTTTTGTGGAGTTTGAAACTCCACAATAGGCGATTTTCCAAAAAAACAAAAAGGCCAAAAATAATCAGTAAACGCTATTTATATTGACAAAACATAAAACTATTTTTTTCTTTGTTGGTGCCCCCCACAGTTTAATAAATGTGTTATAAAGTGGAGTATGGTCGTTAAAGCTTTACACATTTAATTTTAAACATTAATTTCTTTTTATTTTCATACTTTTTGTCAAAAACATAAAGCTATTTGCATCTTTTTTTTAAAAATAATTTTCAAAAGTTCACACCAACTTTAAGAACTAACATTAGCAAAATGACAAGAATGACCAGTTGTAACGCACGACCAATTTGTTCCTTACAAGATTGACCAATTAAAGCCTAGCTTTTCTTCACCTTTTTTATTTACTTCTATCTCCATTCATTTTTATTTATTCAGTATAATAAAATAGTTATATTGTGATATTAATCCGACTTATTCAAACTTGATTTAAGCATTTGTTGAATTGACCTATATAGGGTGTGGGGCGAGATATGATATTTGGTCTTATTATGTGACTGTGGACGCTCAACACTTTATAAGTTAATTTTGATGGTTGAGTTAAACTCAATATTTATTTTCCTATCATGTTATAAGTTATACTTATTCTAATTCTTGCTTTATTTGATGTTGAACCCAGGGGCAGACCCGCGTGGTCTTCAGGGGGTTCACCCGAACCTCCTCGGCAAAAAATTACACTGCATATAGAAAGTAATTTTTTTGTATTTCTGTAGATATATATATATATTGAACCCCCTAAATAACAAAGAGGAGTTAATGGCGCAGTGGCAAGTCCCCCAGAAATTAAGTTGCGCGTCACTAGTTTGACTCTCAGTGAAAGCGTTTTAATTTTTTCTTTTTCAGTTTCAGTTTTTTTTAAAATTTTCAGTTCTGATTTTCATTTTATTTTAGTGTTTTTTTTTTACTTTAAAAAACGTGCTAAAAATGTGGTTTTAAACCCAAAAAAATTCAAGGTTCCCATTTCTAGGCTTATTTATACGTTTATACTTTTATTTTTCGAACTCGCTGAACGAAAATCCTAGGTCCGCCATTGGTTGAACCTATATACCATGTTGTACATGATCCAATTGGCAAACCTAGCTAGATGTGTAGTGTTGAATTGTCTCAAATTAGGTGGATATGGATATTTGATCTCATTATATGATCTTAGATAATTCTCACTTATTGAATTAGCTTTTTGACTGAATCAGATTTTGGTGACTAATCTTTAATCAATTCTCATTTCAATTAAACTATTCTTTCTTATTACTGAAAAAATGAAGGAAAAAAAACTATACTTTCTTATTGAAGAAGGAAACATTCTAAAAGTCATTATATTTTCCCCATGAAGTCACCATGCAATAATAATGAATATACTTGTTGTGTAGAGGACCCAACTGCATGAACCACATGCCAATATATAGGATGTGTTCGGAAATGATTTCTAATTTTTTTATGTTTGATACGTTGGTCAAAATATTTAGAGAATATTATTTTTAAGAAAATATGTTCTTAAATAAGAAAATGATTTATCTTGTTGAAATACGAAAAATAAATTCCACAAATGATATTTCACATTGATTGTATCTTGTTAAAATATGAAAAATAAATTTCACAAATGATACCTCATCTTCATATATCCACTCACCAGTAAACCCCACCACCCTAGCCTCGCTACCACCTCCTATAGAAATTGTCTAGATTATATACAAATATTTTTAAGATAATATTTTTTTTGCTTACATTCTGAAATTCACTTATTTTTTTAAAAAATACTTTCCGTTGTACCCAACGCACCCAATATATTTGTATCATTTTCTAATGTTTCACTTGTGTATTATCCATGCTTGAAAACTCCAATTTTCCAGATTAAGAAAAGTGTGGTGTTTGTTTCATTAAACACATGAAAATGACGAACTTTTTCAAATTCACTATACAATATACATAACTTATAACTTTTTTTTCCTAATTGAGATTCACTAATCACTACCTTTCTACTTTTGCCATTTCTTTTAGATTCTTTTAGATATCATATGAAATTAAATTACATATACTTTAATCATGCATATGGTCTTGTCAAATATCATAATTATATCATTTTCACTTGTCTATAAAGGAAGAAAAAAGGAAAGAACCATTACTTGAAGAAGAAAACTCTAAGGGATTTTCTTTCTTTTTAAAGTTGATAAGCTAACGGATAAGGATCTAATTTTTTTGCATATCTTTTATTTTAATAAGTAATAAAAGTTTTTATGATAAAATCACTAAAAGCAAATGTTGGACATGGAAGAAAGAAATAGCATGAGATGTAGACTGACTTTTTGCATTAAGAAATTTACTGGTATTTTATTTGGATATTATTATTTGACTTAATTTTAGATATATTTTGTTTGAAATTCATACGATAAAAGTTTAAATGCATTAAATATGGACAAAAATGATTGAACTTTTATCACATGTGTACATATGAACTTCAGGTAAAAAAAATAAAATTGAAGTCAAACAAAAATAATTAAATTTTAACTTCATGAGTATTATTTAGGTAAAAAATGATTGAATTTCTCTGAATTTCTGACACATGTGATAAAGTTTAAAAGGAAAATGGTTGAACTTCATTCATATATTTTGAAGTAGAAATATTTGAACTTTAATCATATCTATTACTACTAAAATATCACTATTTTTTCTCTGAAATTTCTCACTGAATAAATGTTCAGTGATTATTTTCATAAATATTTTGATTGAATGAGAACAAGAAATAAAATAGTAATGTATTCATATGAAAAAAATTAGAATTTTTTTCACTATTTCAGTAATAAGATGTTACTTATCATATATTTTATCAGTGAATTGATTCAATGAAAAATGTGTAAGAAACTTGTGATTTCTGAAACAAATTTTTCACTGATCCATGATAAAAAATTTATTTTAAATTATATCAAAACTAATTTCATATACCATAAATATAAAAAATTTCGAAGTAAATATGACTGAAAAAATGGTGACATCAAAGTTAGGTATATGCAGACTTCGACCACCTTTTGCGGATCCAATTTTCAATAGCAGTATCCACTTTGGGCCCACTTTAAGAATGGGCTTTGTAGGTATTTCATGTGTTACGTTTAGTTGTTTCTCGAAAACCATACACAAATAATTTTGAAAAAACTACGTAATTAGACATATTTTACTACGATATATATTATTATTATTATTTATATTTTTAAAATATTACATATTTTATCATTAATTAAAAGTTTTCTTTCTACATATCTTACATTTAGATACATATATTTTTGCTACCAGATACACAAAAATAAGAAGAGAGGCTAGCGAGATTGGGGAGAGAGGTGAGCAAGATTTGTATGTATCACAATTACATGTGAATCATACTAGATACATGTAGAAGTGATTCACATGTATTTGGGATACCAAATACATGGGAGAGTGGCGAGCGAGATGGGAGGGAGACGAGGGAGGGCGAGCGAGATTTATTATGTATCTCATATACATGTGAATTTCTTTGGATACAAATGTATCCAGAATAAACTACACCTAAAATTGACTTCAGATATTCGAGATACATGTATGTGGACATATCTGGAGACACCGAAATCTGATAAGATATGTAATTATGCAAACTAGAGTATATCTAAGTAATGAGCTCCTAAATTAATGAAATTTATGTAAGTTTCCAATAATTTAGTATTGTTTCGATTTATATTATATGATTTTTAAATTTAATAGAATCTTTTTAAGAAATTTATTCGCACATAAAGTGGGAGAATTTTTTAGGATTAAAGTAGATTTAGTTAGAATCAGTTCCTATAAGTGTATAATTAAAGAATTGTAATTTAAAAACTGCTTGTGTTATATAACGGAGAGTTTGAAGAAATCATGATAAAGACTGGATATGATTAGTTTTTTATTTATTTGAACAAGGAATTTTTAACTTAATTTCTTGTAGTTAGTTTATCATTGCGTGACTTTATTTTTACATAATTATTGAAATTCGAAAGAAAATGATCTTTTTCGTTTATAGATAACAAGATAACATACAATACAATTCAATATAACAAATAACCATAGATAATTTGTACGCAATAATTTTCATGGCAATCAACTCCTTTAATTTCTTGCTAAATTTTTCTACACACTTTTTTTAATATATGTAGAATTATAACATTCTCTTACGAAGGTTTAGGTAAATTTTGACTTCTCCTTTTTTTTATATAAAAAAAAAAACTATAGAGACTAAATTGTGTCTAGAAGATTTTTGAAAAAATAAAAATAAATAGTACTAGTACTAGTACTTAGTAATTAAAGATCAAAAGTCATAGTCCTCAACTGTCAGCACTTATTATAACAAAAAAATTAAATCTTCAATCATATAGGCTGCATTTAATTAATTGTTGAAGTCAACCCAAAACACGATTAAAAAAACGGATTAAAGATGTCCATTAGCTATTGTTGAATTAAGTTATTTCTTAAGTTGGTGAAATTAATAACATAATTTTATAAGTGGAAAATAAAAAGGATAGTGTGTATACTAATTTTATTTTTACATTATATAATAAAAATATTATTTCTGATAAATCTTCAGCTTAAAATTCAAGCAAAGCATAAACATCGGCATTTAGAAAACATACACTATAATGAGATTAAGGTGGTAAGAAAAATTAAAATAAAAGAACCAATAATTATATATATTAGTGATAGAAAACTAAGTATAGAGTTTAATTAAAGTTGGTGGAATTCAAATGGAATTTGATTAGGGTTTCAAATAATTAGGTCATACTTAATATAATTAAAAGATTTATATACTTAATATAATTAAACGATTTCTATGACTTTCCTTCTTTTTTTCTTTTTTCTCTTTGGTTGGGGTGGGGGTGGGGTCTCAAATATGAATGGTTAAAAAAATTGGTTGCAGGCTTGAAGCCTTTTTTAATCATTCATGTTCCTTGTTTCCATAAGGTATCTTTTGGATTTAAAATTATATTTATTTGCACAACATATAAGAATTTTATATAATCAATGTTATTTAATAATTATATTATAACATGTTAATTTATCTTACTTGATATTCTTATATAATTTTATACAAGATTTTCTTGGATAAACTTTTTTTAAAAAAAATATTGGTGCATGGATACCACAATGCAATATACAAATTTAGTAGAATTTAATAATTTTGACATAAAATTTGAATTTGTAGTAATTTTTTTCACTTAATAGATACAAATAATTTAATCAGAACATAGTAAATTATCTTTTCTAAAATTCAAATCTCTTAACTCCATTTATGCACATGACAAGGTTTTATTTGTGATCTTATTTTCTATTTTTTTTGCCTTTTTTTATAATGAAACATTTAAATATTAAGTACTTAAGTAGATCTATTTAATTGCAACAAAAGGTTATGGGGTATATACATGTTAGATAAATTGTGAATGATTTCCAGGAAGTGACCCTCTTATAATCACTATTTTTATTCTTAATTGTTAATTAAGTCCATCAAAAATTTCTTATGAATTAATATATTAACAATGCATTGAGTTTATGAAATTGAATAGGATAACTAAGTATATTTCTATTCGATCCTATCCACAAATCTATGCCCTAATTCTAGTAGTTAGATCTAGCCCTCTTAAATTCTTCTCTAATCTAAAGAAGTTTTTTTTTTCAACCATGAATTTTAGATAATAAATAGAATTCAATTATTGGCCAAACAATTAGCAATTATGATCATAATTTTCTACAACCCTAAATTTATAAAATTAGCTACACATAGCGTTCACTTCTAACTAATAATCAAAATTCTTAAATAAAGATTAATATATATTATACTTTTTCCACCAAAGAATAAGTGAGATGCACCTAGCAAAAGAAATAACTATGGTTTTAAAACTCTTCATAATTTCGCAATGTTAAGATCAACATTACATATCATTCATAAGAAATACAAAAAAGTACAAGACTTTACCAAATACTTAAGTAAATAAAGTGTGATTTACCTAATAGCTTCAACTTTCAAGACGCTGATAGTGACATGTTTTAATTATTGATTTATTCGGTATTATAATTTGCTTCCATATTTCATTATTCACACTCCACATAGCTAGTTATTGTCTCATGGATGTGTCGGGAAGTGTTAAGTGGAGGAAATGAATTGTTGTCTCCTTATACAACATCTTTGAAAAATTCTAATTTCATAGTTAATAAATTTTTGAAGTTGAATAATTCAAAAATTTATTCTAAACAAAAACCCAACATTGAAACTTGTGATGATCAATTAAAAGTGGAGAAATTTTAATCATTTCACCAAACTCATTGGTGGTAGGTATGATTGTAATCTTATATGCATACACAGAGCTCGTAACTAATCTAGCTAACGATAATATAAATTGTAAATAAAGGCTCTTCTCCTATTTTTATGAACTCTACAAATTCTCTTTAGTGATCGGGACTCCAACCATATCGATAGTAGTGGTCCTTCTTTTATTGAATCATCATTTGTTTGACAATTTAAACTAGATTTCACTTTAGAAATAAACTTTTGGTCTTAATCAAACAAGCTCATGAATTAAGGACACGTCAGAACAACCAATAGCTGCTTTATAATTAGTTTCATTCGAGAGTTTAATATCTTTATTGCTTTCTTCTATTAGTTTTTTTTTAAAAAAAAGGTCGATCTAAACTCATTTCCTTTTATTATACAGTCACGCTAGCAGGTATTACGAGTCATATGTCCACACATCTAATTACCTCACATAATTCACCAATTTCATTGAAAACTCTCATTTGTTGAAGTAGAAGCACAGTTGGTTCATTCTAACCGAATAACATTATCTCATGGCATGTGCATAAACACAAATACTAATAAATTTTGAATCGATAAATTAAATAAATTATGAAAAAAAATTATAGTAAAATAAAAAAAATTCAAATCTCGAATTCATTTTGAAAGCTAGTTATAACTTAGTCATATATACTTCTCTTTTTACTTGCATATACTTTTAAAAGTTCTAAATCCTAGCTTGGCACACTATGAAAGTGATGCATCTTTCAAAAGAAGAAGAAAAAAAGGTCTAATCATCTTTAAAGCCCTAACATTTAGTACCAACTTTTAATAGCAACAGTTAGCAAAATGACAAGAATGACTTACTGTAAAGCATCACAAATTTGAGAAGACTTTTTTCTTTTTTCCTGTCAATGACTCACACAGCCTTTTAACTTTACCAATATATCCCCTCAACAACTTAAATTAAAAATAATCGATAAATAAATAATACATGTATAATTCATTTATAATATATATGTATAATCAGTATATAAGTTAGGTATAGAGACTAACATAGGGGAATGTTACTATTAAAAAAAGATTATTTCCATCGTAAATTAGCGTGAGAAATTTATGCACTACATAACATGATTTTCTCACTCATTTTTTACCGAACTAGCTTACTGAAAAAATAAATAGTGAGAAACTACCTAATTTTTTCGTATGTAAATATTACACTATTTTTTCACTGATTCAATAAAAATATCTAAGGAAATAGACATTAAATATTTTACAGGGGGACAATAGTGATCTTTTTAGTAGTGTGTACAGTGTAGAGTATTGATATGAAATTCATCTAAATCTAATACTTAATAAAATTTTAAGATGTATCATAAATTTATGTGTAAAATATTTCTAAAATTACAATAATAGTAGAAAATGAACTTATAATTTTAAGATTATAATGAATTCAATACTAAAAGTTTTAAAAATTAAACCCATAAAACTTGCATCTTAAATTTATTTTTGTCAATTAAAAAAAAATAAACAGTGAATTTGATCGAATAGTTGGATAAATAACCCCTCAATTTTGGTAGCTAATTGCACTACCTTTTATTTGAGTGGGGAAAAATGAAATCTTTTTTCAGTTTTCTTGTCTCTCATAAAGGGAAACAGAATTTTCGGATTAATTCATTTTGATTCTTTGATCTTTTATCAAAAAAGAAGTAACAGATAATTTCAGTTGAATTAGATTTCTTACTGAGAAAGGAAATTATATTAAAGCTTTTTTCATTATATTTGTGGTCCAAAATGCAATAGTAAAAAGCTTATGCACTATTTATGAACTAAAAAGTATATTATATAGTTTTAGTGGAGCAGACCTATTGCAAAAACCAAAGTTCCACTATATAAAAGATATTAAGCTAAATATAGGATTTAACTAACTATATTTCTATATTGAACCATGCTGAGGTTAGGTCCAATGTATCTTAAAATCTGCATTTTTATTCTGAATAATGTTATGCAATGACAAAATTGTACTATAAGTAGTATGGCTTGGCTTAAAAGAAGTTGAGAAGAGGGAAAGAATGAACTATTATTGTTTACCAATTTGATGCATCTGTGAAAAGTTGCAATAAAGTTTATTTTAGAGGTAAGGAAATGTGAGGGTTAATGTAGGTGTGACACATGTTACGTTGTAAGTTAAGTGACCTAACACGTGTTACTCTTGCACGACTACCAAGTGTTCTTTTTGTCGGCCGGTCAAGTATCCACTTTTCATGGTTGCTATGTCATGTATCACTATAAAAGCTACTTGAAAGTTGTTTGCTTGATGGTATGTTTCAGAAAATAATTGCAAAGCTATTCAAAGAGTTGTAAGAGTATTGGATGAATATTTGTGATTTAGTGTATTTCTTCCTCCTGGATGTTCATTAATAGATAATGTATCTCGTTAAATATTATATATTAGAAAAAATCTATAAAAAACAAATTCTAGTAAAAAAATAAAATAGAGCACATATTTAATAATTTACATTTCTAACTTTCACATTAAAATTTCACTAGTGAAATTCAATTGGGAAAAAAAATTGATTAAGAAAAAAAATAAAACTCGTATTTTAGCACCACATTGAATGAAATCATCGGTTAATATCTCAAAGACATTATATTTCTATCTTGTGTACCAAACTTTTAAATGTTGAGGTTGATAATATATTGGTGAACGAATTAACTAAATTTTTGTTTGGGTGAACTATTGAGCATCTATTTCACTTTTCTTCTGAAGGTCATAAGTATAAAAAAAAATTAGTAAAAATATGATTTGTTCTATCCCCAATCTATTGAGCATATTACGCAACATTGTCTTTGTACTATAGTGCTGGCATATCCTTATTCTGTGGGATATCACATATTTTCTGAATGTGTTGAGTTATAAATCTTAATCAAATACATTTCTGATAACAATTATCTTTGAATAATTTGAAAAAATAGCAATTGTAATTTATTTAGTTGATCGACATGATATGATTATAACTCCAAAGGTAAATAAATAACATGTTTTTTTTTCTTACCAAAAAAAAGGTCTTCATATTGAAGAGGAGCTACATCAACAATTTATTTACCTTATGTGATGGCACAATTATTAAGGTACTCAATGGATATATTTTATCTATTAAAATTGCTTTAATAGATTGTCAATGTATGTTGATAGATGGGGTCGTGGGGAAGAAGTTTATCTCATTTTTTTAATTTATAAACCAACGCAAAATATTATTTTTCCAAGATATTTCATTTTAAATTCTTTCTTTAAAACAATCTACTATTTTTTAAAAAGTTTTACATGAATTCAATAATATTCACAACAATTATGAAAAACTCGAGATTCATAAATTGGATTATTTTTATACCTTTTTTAGTAGATGTTCACTCAAACGATTATATGACATGCGTCTTTATTATTTTAATTTGTATAAGAAATTTTGAAATTTTATCGAATAACTTTCCTAAAAAAATTATACGCTTCAAACATTTTAAATTCTTTAGGATTTTTAGTAAAACTTTTAGTTGTTTGATGAATCATACAAATAAGTTCTAATTTTACTTTTAGATTTTAAAAAAGGTACTTTGATCCATTAATTTTTTAAAGAATATTTTCTTAATCTAATTTTTAAGCTTTTACTTTTAAAATATTATAAGTATCAATAGATATGATTATAGATAGATTTTAGTAATATAATTCAATTGAATGACATTTATGAGAAGATATATTTTCTTAAAGCATCTAAAGAGAGTGTCTAAACGCATTTCGACCTACTTGATCAATTTTTTAAAAAGTCAAAAATGTTTTATTTTAAAGAGTTGAGTTGTTTGACAAATTTTTTAAAAGAAAAAAGCAGTTATATTTGAGTAGTAATAGAAATAGTTTTCAGAAGTTGGAAAAATACATTCTTTAGAGAAACACTTTTTAAAAGTTCAATTACATAAAAATTGATGCTTTAGTATTGATAAAATATATTTTACAAAACACTTGTGATTAAAAATCAGACTAAAATTATTTAAGAAATTCAACCAAATAAATTATAAATCACAACATAATAATCTCTCTATATATAATTTAATCACAGCATAGTAATTTATATTTATTATTAATGGGGAACTTTCACAAATAATCACTAAAATAATTTTAATTAGGCTTCATAGCTATAGTTTGCTAATTACGATTCATAGCTATATGTTAGAGGGAGGAGAGAGGCGAGCGAGAGAGGATAGAGAGTGGAGAGATGCGAGTTGTATATGTATATCTGTCGAATTGTATATGTATATATGTCAGATAATTGCATATATGTAACTGGTATACATATGTATTTGTATATCTGGCAAGCAAGATTGGAAGAGGGATGAGAGAGGCGAGTGAGAGAGGGCAAAGAGTGGAGAGAGACGATTGCATTTGTATATCTATCATATAATTGTATTTGTATTTGTATAAGCGAGGAGAGGGGCGGGAGTGAGAAAGAGAGGAGAGGTACGCACATAATTACAACTAAAATTAAGCTGCAAGCCGTAATTAATTTAAATTATAGCTATGTATCCACATAATTTCAGGATAGTTTACTTCTAAACCAAACTACCCTAGCTAATATGCAAAAAGTTGTATATAGGTAGCCTATGAAATCAATTCATTAATTAATAATTTGCTTAATATATGTGCAGTTGCTTTCAAACATCTTTCCTACTTTATACAAAAAATAAAAATAAAAAAATCAAACTTCCCCATTAAGATAACAAGTAGTAAAAGCTATATGTATATATATGCTAGATAATGTTGCCCGTGCTATGCACGGGCCCAATAATATAAATGGTATGTTTTGGGGCTAATAACCGAATTTTTGAAGTGATTGTTTGCGTGGATAAAAGGAATAAGATTTTTTATCACAAACCTGTACTTTCTTTTACACTATTTAAGGTATAATAAGACTACCCACATACAACATTTTTGAAATATTTTATGTTGTCAATTATCATGATTTATAGTATTTTTACGATAGATTCACTTCAAGAATCAGTGGAATTTTTTGTATTTTTTTCAAAACATATTTTATATT
>JAJOOR010050613.1:0-11202 GCA_036250505.1 Solanum acaule | reverse complement strand
AGTTTAATAAAGTTTTTTTTTTTAGTTTTTGAGCTTATGTAGTTATGTTATAAGTTTTAAAGATTTGAATCTTTTGAAGTTTATAAGTTATTAAGTTAATACTTATAACTTGTAAGTTAAATAACTTAAGTTTGTAATTTAAAAAAAATTAAATAAACAAAAAAGAAATGCTAATAAAAGTAAATAATGACAAAAATATTTTTTTCTTATTTTAATTAAAAATGATTTACCGGGACCGGACCGGACCGGAATGAACCGGTACCGGTATACCGGTACCAAATCATGGTACCGTTCCGTTCCGTGTACCGGTTCAATGTATCCCATCCCGTCCCGAATACTACCGGACCGGAACGGACTGGAATGGTACCGGTACAACCCGTTCCGGTGCCCAGCCTTATTCTGGAATGATGTATGGGTGGGGCAAACACCTCTGAGGCAACAGTTTCCGGACATCTATAACCTCAATCAACAGAACCTAGCTACAATCTCAGAGGTCAAATATGCACAAGGTTGGAATCAGTCCTTCGGAAGATTCCTCAATGACTGGGAAGTGGAGAGAATGATTCAGTTCTACAATACTTTGGAACAAGCTAAGAGCCTTAACTTTGAGGAAGATAGATTGCTATGGAAGATGGACAAAGATGGCAAGTTCAAGGTGAAATCAGCCTACAAGCTACTGGATATCTCAATTGAAACCAAGGAAGGTTGGCCTTGGAAGATGATCTGGAAAGGGAAGATACCTCACAAGGAGGCCTGTTTCACCTGGCTAGTTGCACATCAAGCAGTTCTGACTCGGGACAACCTTATGAAACGGGGAAGGTAGTTATGCTCCAGATGTTTTTTTTTGTGAAGCTGAAATAGAGATGGTAAACCATCTTTTTTTACACTGTAAAGTGACTGAGAAACTATGGCAATGGTTCATCAACCTCAGGGGTATTAGATGGGCCATGCCAAGACATACTGTAGAAGTTCTAGCATGCTGGAAATCAGACAGGACACAAGGAGAGATGGAAGATTGTCCCTGCATGCATATGGTGGACAATTTGGAAGGAGAGAAATCAGAGATGTTTTGAGAACAAGATCATTTCCTTCCAAAGTATGAAGATGAACTGTTTAGCAACCTTCTAATTTTGGTGTATTCAATCTGTACCTAAGGATATAGGGGACATTATTCTGTTTTTAGATAGACTATAAAGGATATAGGTGATAGATTTTGTTTTGGATGTCCCTCCATAAATTTGATGTAACTACTTAGGAGCACACTATTGGTGTACTCCTTTTGTTTATAAATAATACCAGTTAACCTTATAAAAAAAAATGTACATTTTGCATAGTGAACTTGGTACATGCTTCTATTCCTCAATCAAGTACCAAATGCTCAAGTCTATCACCAATGCAAAAGCCATTTTTCCAATAAGTGTCTACATAAAAATTCAAGTTCCTTGTGTAATCAAGCAAAAAGTAAAAATTCAAGTTTCTTCAACTTTTGGAATATAATGGATGCAATTCAAATAATTCAAGTTTCCTCTATTACTTGATTGGCCATTTAATAAAAAATTCTCATATGACACAGGGATACATGTATAACATGGCAGGGAGGGAGGGAGAGAGAGAGAGAGAGAGAGTCAAGTAACGATTCTCACAATTTTGCCCTCTTTTTTTGCTTCTGCCAACTTCTGATCCCAGCTTTCTTTTGTAGTAATAAGGGACACATTTCCACCAGCAAACTCGACATTATGGGTAGAATCATCACCATCACTTGTGGAGTGTGACTTGATACAGGGAAAAAGGCTACGTACCTGGAAAAATAACGTACAATATAACATAAAAGCTCTTTCATACTAATGTACTTCCTCTAAAAAATGGGTAGACATGGAATCCAATTCATTCATCAACAAAGAAATAGTGTTATATAGATAAACATATTGATCAATCTGCAAATAAGACTTAAAAGACTGATCAAGGTTCAACTCATTTTTTACTTTTTGTGTATTATATGTAGGTGGGTTTTGTTGTTTCAGAATAAAAGGTCTATGTTTATTGTTTTCTGCTTCCCATCAATCTAATTTGCATAGTTGTTATGGGTACTATATGTTTTGAGTTGTTAAACTTTCAAGATACAACCTGGGTAGTAGACCCCAGAGCTTTGGTCTAGTGGTAAGAGCTACGCATGTGATGTGTTGGTTAGGCGCACGTCATGGATTCAAACCTTAACGCAAGCAAAATCCTAGTACTTAGTGGACCAAGTGTAGAAGGGTGCACCCAATATCCACTGAGTTTCGAACAGTGTGTCATTCTTTCCTCAGGGATTTCTCGGTCATTAAAAAAAAGGTTGCCAAGATATATCTTTTCTCATTATATGCAGCTATATAGTTTTACATTTTTTTTCCTTTCAGCAAGGGTGATCACAACCATTATGCAACTATGTTTCTGAAAGTTCTAGTTGACAAAAGCACAATAAGTGCAATATTTAAGTTTCAAAGAACTATCTGAAAGCATGAACTCCTTAACTTGAATGTTAAATTACTATAATACCTTCAACTAAAAACACCCCATAACATGAATATTAAATTGCTATAATATCCCAAACTAAAAACACCCGCTAACTTGAATGCCCAACAAAAAAAATCCAATTTAGTATATTTTCTATATTTTATAGTTATATTTATTAATTAATTTATATTATATTAAAAGCACACACCTTTTCACATTTGAAGGTTGGGACTTATTCGAAGGGTTGTGACTTTTTAAAAAAAGTTGTGACTTTTCTGAAGGATTGTGACTTTTTCGATAAGGCACAACAAACACTTGTTCATACTACTCTTTGTTGGCTATATATAGTGGGGTTTCCTGTCATTTTTAAACTATCAATTTTCTAAGTGTGATTTGCAGTTGTTGCTTAAGTTCGAAGTTCAAGGGAATTTAAGGAATCATTGAGGTGCCCTTATCAAGGGAATATGTGTTCCTTTTTATAGGCTTGAGCAAGGTTTAAGGTAAATAGCCTACAAGATTTGTATCTCTACCTAACCATCTCAAGTTTAATCATAATGAGGACCAAAGTAGAACTACCAAAATAATGTATATTTTTTTCACATGAAGTAAAATTTTACTTATGAAAACATTATAGCATTAGAAGTCATGATCTACGAAATATACAAGACTTAAAAATATGTTTCTTTCAAATTCAAAGTTAGTGCACATTTTATAATGACTCTTTTATAGTTTAATTGCTTCATGGAAAAAAATTATTATTTGCTTAAGTAATGATGCATTTTGTAATTGTAATCTGATAGATATATACATTGCTAAGCCTCCCCACTCCCTAAAAAATGAATAGGATGACACATAATTTTGAAAGCTTGTATTTGGTCATGATTAAATTTGATTGTGCATCAAATTTTTCTGCAGGGGGACCTTTGTGAGGGACTTTGACAAATTATTTTTCAATTATTCTTTGTATTGTGAAGGAACACTTTGACGTGACAGACAACAGTTGATTGGTCTTAGATATATCACATATACATAATTTGATATACACGTGCAACACACGTATCAAAAAACTAGTTGACTGAAAAGTTTGGATAAAGATGTTGTGATGCTAAAATAAAAAGAAAATAAAATGATACTCCCTCTGTTTCAAAAAGAATGATCTACTTTGACTTGGAACGGAATTTAAGAAAAGAAAGAAGACTTTTTAATCTTGTGGTTCTAAATTAAAGTTATGTCAAATGTACCAAAATGCTCTTTAATCTTGTGGCCTTAAACATGCCACGTGGAAAGTTGAAGTTAAAATATTGCAAAAAAAGGAGAGGGGTCATTCTTTTTGAAACAGACTAAAAAGGAAATTGGGTCATTCTTTTTGAAACGGAGGGAGTAGTTAAATTACTAGAAGAAGATTGACACTCAAAAAAGAATCAAGAAGTGTATGATGACAATTATTGGAGTCCATCAGCATATTAAAATCTGAAGTTGACTAGTACCAAAGATCAACAATAAGAAAAAATGCACCAATTTTGGATGCCTTGAGAAGAAATGAAATTCGCTTAAAATATGACTCACCTTTGCCAAATGTCACTAGGAATACACTTGGTTCTTTTTGATTGTTAACTAGGAAAAAAATTGCTGAGCAGGTGACTAACAGAAAAAAGAGACCAACACCATCCATCGAAAGGACAAAAATTAACGGCTTATTTGGATTTCTTTTATGGTTAGAGCTGTTTGCAAGCTGCCTTAGAAGTGTAATAATGTTCCTTATGTATCCAGATGCTGAGAGACAAGATGAAATTCCTTTATAATGTAGATTATTAGGAATCACAAATGACACCAATTTAGCGAGCTCATAAGACAGCACATACATTATTACTTTTGTTTGGTAGACCAGGCATACACCATAAGTTGGTATGTTGCACTATAATTCTTTGATTGACTTGATCTTTTAGTTTACTCTGTTTCCACGTTAGCTCTGGAATTTCTTTGTGAGCTTTCTAATTCTATTCTTACTCTGGTCGAACTTGAGAGACATTTACCTAGGCAATAAGACTATATGGAAGAGTTGTGACTGCCAGGATAATAGAACAATAACAACAACACGCCCAGTGTAATCCCACAAGTGGGGTATGGGGAGGGTAGTGTTGTACACACTTACCCCTACAAAAATATAGAGGTTGTTTTAGTCTTTTCGATAGACCTTGCCACCTTGGTTCAATTGAAAGCATTACAAAGCAATTCGAAATAAAACAAGGGGGAGTGAAGAAATCAAGACAAAATGCTAAAGTAAATATGACATAGTAGTAACAGAAGTGGAATAATAAGAAACTCCCAATGTAATACTACGACTACTAGTATGAAGGACTAAGCAAGACAACTTGCAACTACCAAACTAACCCTCTACCCTAATTTTTGTCCTCCATAATCTTCTAAGGTCATATCCTTGGTAAGTTGGAGCTATGTCATGTCTTGTCTAATCACCTCTCCCCAATAATTTTTTTGCGTGCCCCTCCCTATCCTGTAACCATCCATAATCAACTCTCACACCTCCATACTGGTCCCCTTCACATACTCAAACAATCCAAGCGACTAAGCCTCACTTCCTGCATATTATCCTACATTGAGACCACTCCTACCTTTTCCCAGATACCTTTATTTCTAATCTTACCTCTCCTATTCTGTCCACACATCCAACTCAGGATACTCATTTCCGCAACTTACAAGTTCTAAACGTGGGAGTTCTTGAGTGGTCAACATTTTGTTCCATACAACATAGCCAGTCTAACTAACTTGCCTTTAAGTTTGGTGGCACCTTTTAATCCACTTTGAATTTCGCCAGAAGATTATACCATTCCTAGTCTTTTAGCTGACTTGGGAGGATACATCAATAACCAAATTAACTAAAGCAAAACAATTAAAAGGTAGAGGCACTTAACAAATTGTTTTCTAATATACAAGCTTTATATTTTACTCGGTCTTTCCTTTTCCAGCGCGTGTTCCTTTGTTAGACAAACACATGAGTGAAGAGAATGAAAAGGCACAAAAAAAGATGGAGAAAGCCAATTGAACACAAACAAAGTAGATGCATAAGCTCCACTTTGGGATACGTCTTTCACTTGGGAATAAATTGTAGAAAAAGTTACCGTATCAGAGATCCCCATCTTAAGTGGACACCAATACAACTTCCAATCTAAAGCAGCAGTAACCTGAAGATGGTATCAATCCAAAATCCACTTGCTGAAATCTGAAATAATGGCAAGAGGGAAAAAGATGAGGCATGAATTAATCAAGAAGGATTCAGGCTTCAGACAACACTAAAACAAACAATTCCTACTGAATATTACTAAATTTAACCCCCATTCAAGCAAACTATAAGGTTCTTGACCTAAAACTAAAAAAACCCATTTTTTTCTTTAAATCTACTTTTCAAGAATATACAGGCTCTCCAGCGTGAATAACTAACCTAAAGATTAGATCTTTAGAATATATTGAGCAAGATAATAATTACATAATAAATATACCTGAATAATTAATGTGAAGAAACCCTGAGGCAAGGAAAATTAGGTGAGGGATTAAGAGAGGGATAAATGGGTTTATGAGATTTATGAAAAGATTGTTTGATTTTGACGGAGAGGAATACCAGAATGATGATGATGATGATGCCCTCTCACGCGCTTTCCCACCCATTAACCCAAACATCTTTATCTTCATTTCTCAAAATTAACCACCAACTCATTTCTTTTAATCCAACCAAATAAATTACTATTTAACTATTCGCCTATTAATTACTCATCATTTCATTTCATCAATAATAAATAAATACATATCAAATGTGTCATTCTAAAAATATATATGTCGTTTTACTAAAAATAAACGGTCCTTAATATATGTCATTTCACAAAATTAATATCCCTTCATTTTAAATTAATTAAATTGTTAAGGTATTTCACACCATTTAAAAAATGAAGATTATGACATAAATTAGGTATAACTCTCCATTTTTACCCTTATTGATTATTGTCAAATTTATTATTAAAATAACTAAACATTAATTAATAACTAATTTCAATACTAATTAATGAAGGATAAAATTGGAAGAACATTTTAAAAGTAGTTTAGAAAATTAAACAATTAAGTTAATTTGAAAAATGAAAAATATCCCAACAATTCAATTAATATGAAACGGAGGGAGTACACTATTTTTCTTATTTTACCCTTTGAGAGTTACTCCCTTCGTCCAACAATAATTGTGCAATATATTATTTTGGGATGTCCAACAATACTTATCCACCTTATGAAATCAATGGATAATTTTACGCTTACTTCCTAATTTACTCTTATCATTAATTATAGTTAATTCTCTGTTACATTTTTCAAGACATTAGTATTATTGGACAAATGAAGTATTAGGCTTGAAATTTTGAATTTGACTAACATAGAAAAATTAAATGATTAATATATATTTATCGGTCAATTTAATTAATCAAAATAAATTAATTTATGTTCATTTATTGAAACTTGACTTCAAGAAAATATTAAATAAAGGTATAATAGTAAATTTGAATAATTTCTTAAGGAGCGTGAAATCTAAAATGATTACATATAAATAAAAACAACAGAAATATAAAATGTGTCAAGTTTATTAACTACTCCCTCCGTGCTAATTTATTGAGAATCAGACAATTTAAATTTCACCTAAATTTGTATATGAAATCTTCAAGTTTTTTTGGATAATTTATATATATATATATATATATAGTATGTAATTTGACTGATATTTACCGTTTTGTGTATAATTGTACAAGCTAAAAACGAGGAAATGTACAATGCGATATTTTTATATAATATTTGAGTAGTGGTAACTATCCAATGTTCACGTGCATAATAGAAAAATCGCACAACTTATTTGACTTGCCTTTTTCTGTTTTTTTTTTTCCTTTGGTACTTATATAATATTTGAGTAGTGGTAACTATCCAATGTTCACGTGCATAATAGAAAAATCGCACAACTTATTTGACTTGCCTTTTTCTGTTTTTTTTTCCTTTGGTACTTATTTGACTATTTTTCTTCTTGTGCTTGTATTGTTTGTACTAGTTTGAACAAAAAGTAAAATTTATAAATATAATAATTAAAGGCAAGTAAGTTACAGTTAATTTATTTTATATTTCGGCTAGGAACTATTGATAAAAAAAAAAGGCAGACAAAAATAATATTAAAGATTGAAAGTAAAATTGTTTCCTAATATCCAGATTTGAAAATAAAAAATGAGACAGATTATCAATTTACAAGTTGAGATAACTCATTAAATATATTATTGAGAAAGATGAGATACCATATTTTACTCTTATACAAAGGATTTTGTTGGGTGGTTTGAAAAGGTGTGCATAGAAAATGACGGGCATAATACATAAACATGACCCTTAACTTGACGTCAGTTGACAACTATAACATTTAACTTTGGGTGTGTGCACAAGTAGACACTTTAACTTGTATAAAATTGAACAAATGAACACATTCGTCCTACATGGCACCCTACATGGCAATTTTGTGTCCTACATGGCGTCCTACGTGTATTTTGTCATGTAGGACACTTGTGTCTACTTATTCAATTTTATACAAGTTTAAGTGCCTACTTGTGCATATTCAAAGTTGGAGGGCATAGTTGTTCGCTGAAGCCAAGTTAAGGGTCATGTTTATATATTATGCCAAAATGACGAGTTGTGACTTTTCTAAAGAGTTGTAATTTATTTTATGGGTTGTGACTTTTTCACTAAAGCACCATAAACACGTGTGCATAATTCCCTTTGTAGTCTATAAACAGAAGGGTTACCTCTCATTTTTCAACAATGAATTTTTATGAATTTCAAAACAACTTCTTCTGTCAAATAAAGTCTGTAATGTTTTATTATCGTTGAGTGCTTCGCTGATACTGTGATTTTATATATTGATACATCGTTGAGTACAAACGTTCTATCCTATAAAGATATATTCAATTAACCTCAAGTACCGAAGGGAAATAATTTATTTAAGGACATTGTGTGCTCGAGTTTCTTCCTTAAAAATATTTTTTATATTGTTTATGATCTTTTTTAGATTCTCTAATTTAAAATTTTCTAGTTTTGAAAGTATTTCTTTAAACTTTGATGTTTCGTACGAAATTCTCCTAAGTTGATGTTCTAAGTAATTTTATAATGTAGATTGACAACGATCTTAAGGAAATTATTTTCTTTTTATTAATCTGCATTCTGTTTTGGAGACTAAAATCAATGTGATTTTCTACTTCGTATGAAATTCAATTGTGTCTAATTTTTGGAGATTAAATCTTTCAATTTTCTACTCCTTCAATTTGAAGAATATAAAACTTTACCGAATAAATTAGACTGTGCATTTAGTTCGAAATATATAAAAGCTTGACCAATTTATCAATACTAAGTTTGAATAAATATTTCAACTTGAAGAATATAAAAACTTCATTGGAATGTTAAAATTTGTGCTTGTACAACAATGTGAAGAACATAAAAACTTTATTGTTGTTATTGTGATAAGTTTGTTATTTTGGTTAGTGCTTACTAAAATAGTTTGTTAATTTTGATAGTGAAAAGAAATGACAATTGAAAGTGCTACTACATCTGCGATTGTTTCGGCAACAAGTTGAATTGTTGTACTACTGGCGGGAAAATTGGGAAAATTTTCTAGAACAAACTTTAAGGGATGAAAGAAAAGGATATTTTTTTTCCAGTGTTACGACCCCTCCTAGAATTATGGGTAGGCCAACGGTGAAAGAAATGAGTCATAAAATCTTTGGGTAGTGACTTAAAAATTCTAGGCTATGCCAATCTTAGAGGGAATATGAGTGAGGCGATGTTTAGAGAAATCCAAAAACGGATGAAGTGATATATCTGAGTTTGGATCATGTGTTCTAGTAGCTAAGACACTAGAAATCCATAAGGTATTTCGAAATCAAATTCGGGTGGGAAAAACTTTGGTATAGAACTTGGCGTGAAGAGGTTAGCTTAGAACGTCAAGATTCAAATGAGTGTTATGAAATGGGGGCATGGAAAAGGATTTATGAGTCTCTGTCTTTGTGCAAGCCGCTATAAGGTGTCATGACGCTATAGCGGGATAAATTAATTCCCGCTATAGCGGATTGGCTGCTATGGTGATGCCTCTATAGCGGGGTTCGTCGAGATTTTATGTAGAAAAAATTTAAAACCCATTTATTTTTTGCAACTTCATTCTTGAAATTGGAAAAGGCGATTTAGGACAATTTCTTTCAATTTTCTGTACTTCAATAAAGGTAAGTGAATTACTTCCCCAACTTATATTCTGATTTTTAAGCCTTAGAATCTAGAGTATTACTCCTGAGGAAAGGTTTTAACTTGAATTAATACTGGAAAGGACCCTTGTTGTGTAGGATAATCATGGGGATTGCCTGCGTTTAGGATTGAGTATACTCCAGGTTTAATTAGGCCATTTTTTCATTTATTTGTATTTTATTATTACTTTAGACTAAGAACAAGTTGAATTCATAACAAGGGAAAAACTCAAGTTCTTTAGAGCATTCAGGCTTGTTTTGAGGTTGATGATGATTGTGATTTTTCTGTTTATGTTATATGTACTTCTTCACTATGTCAAGAGTAATACATGCATGATATACAGTTAGGGAAATTGGAAAGATATAATGTGAAATGAAAGATGTTATCAATCACATGCAATGAATGTGTTACATGAATTTACATGTCTGATTTATTGTGGCTATGATTGTGTTGTGTTTGTTATTGATTGGAATCGGGTACCATACCAGTACACTAACTTCTGGAATGGGAATCACGCCGGTAAACAAACATCTGGACTCAGTACCATGCCGGTATAATGGGAATGGTTATCACGCTGGTACACTAACTTGGAATCGGGTATGTACATTAACAGTTTGTATGAGTGGATTCCATGAGAGAACTGGACTCAGTTGTTGTGTTATGATGATTCATGTTGTTATTCTTATCAATTCGAGGTTATGTTGTACTTATGTTGTAATTGTGTATTATGTGCTTTCTCAATTGTGGTTGCATGTCGTATTTCATAAATTGAAACTATTGATGATCCTACCAGTACAATGTGGTTATGTACATATACTTTACTTGCTTTTTTTTTGTTGAGTATCTTCAGGCGGTTGCTTCGAGACCTCAGTTGTGAGATGTGCGACATATGAATCCAAGGGTGAACTAACTTCTTTTCGGCTGCCATGAATTTTTCCCTATCTTACCGTCCATTTTCTAGGGCACATACACTTTGACTTTTAGTTGATGTTTTTTTGTTGGGATTGCATCTCCTTATTCTACACGCATCTCCTTATTCTACATGCATCTCCTTACCCTACACTTGTTAGATGTTTTGGTACAACAACTTTAAGATTCTAGGGGGTTAATTTTATGCAGTTGTTAGGTTGACTAGTTGAGTTTATGGGAACTCAATCTTTTGACTATTTTCAACTATTTTTCTAGTATTTTATATCACAATTTGGTTTTAAAATAGTTTGATGGGTTAGGTTTGGATATGGTAGTTGGTTCTACCACCAAAGAGTTAGTGTGGGTTCTACTCATGATGGGTCTGGGTTGTGAAAAAGTTAGTATCAGAGTCCTAGGTTTGTTGATCTCGTCGTACCAAAATAGGTCTAGTAGGGTCCTGCAGAATGGTACAGAGTCGTCTGTACTTTT
>JAJOOR010050609.1:0-13911 GCA_036250505.1 Solanum acaule | reverse complement strand
TGTTGATTACCTCCTTGGTCCGGCAAGTAGCAACAAGGCGAGTTCTAACGTTGCGCACCGTTAAAAAGACTTTTAAACGAAAGAATTATCAATGCATGTAAAACACTATTCAAGAATTGCTTATTTACTGTTCATACTTTGTTAATCGCTCATGGTTCCTACAACCCTAGTTGTGGAGTTTAGTTACCCATAATCATATGAACACAATTCATTATTTTAGATAAAAGAATTATGAACTTACGTAAGAAGAATAATAAACCAAGAAATTCAACTTGAATTGCAACACCAAAATCTTCAAAACGAACTTAGGAAATTAAGAATTGCTAAAGTTGAAAGTAAATCTCTCAAGTCAAGAACTAGAATAAAAGTAATAAAGTCTAACCCCCAAAAACGAGGTTTACATGCACTATTTATAGAAAACAAGTCCTAAACTAAAAGGGAAACAAAATAAGGAAAGTTTGTTCAGGCACGCTTCTTCATTCCACGAGACTGACTCACGGATCGTCAATGGATCTACGGTCCATGAGTCCCTTCCGTCAGCTAAGACTTAGAAAATATTTCAGCTTACAAAAAACCAGTTTTTCTGAAGCAAACAACGGAACTCCAGTACGGACCGCAGATCGATCTACGGTCCGTCAATCCCTCTCCGTAGCTCCACACTTAGAATCTTCAAACATCAGGTACTAGAACCCTCGTAATATCATTATACGGATCAACAGTACGGTCCGTAGATCAATCTACGAACCGTCAATGGCCACTGTGGTTTCACACTTGGTCAGATTTCCCTGAGTTGATTTCCATGCCTTGCCTGCTGATCTACGGTCATCATCTATGGAGCGTTAATGGACCCTGAGTGAATATATGTTGTAGGCTACGGTGGTCAGTAAATACCTCACACTTGACACCATAAAGGTAATACCGCTAGATCTTGAGAGCAAACAATACCGCTGCCAACTCCAAATCATTTGTTGGGTAATTTCTTTCACGCACCTTCAACTGCCGCGATGCATAAGTTATACCATTCTTATCCTGCATCATCACAACACCCAAACCCGAATGTGAAGCGTCACAATAGACAATAAATTCTTTACCTTCTACCGGTAGTGCCAAAATAGATGATGTGGTCAGAAGAGTCTTGAGCTTTTGAAAGCTCTCGTCACACTTGTCAGTCCACTCGAAAGGTACCTCATTTTTTGTCAACCTTGTCAAATATGTGGCGATAGAAGCAAAATTCTATAAAAACCGATGATAGTAGTTGGCAAGCCCCACAAAGCTTCTAACTTCAGTCATAGATCTAGGCCGGACCCAATTCTTGACTACTTCAATCTTTTGGGGATCTACCATTACCCCTTCCCTTGAAGCTATATGCCCCAAAAAGGCAACTTAAGTCAACCAGAACTTACACTTAGAGAATTTAGCATACAATTTTTGTCTCTCAAGAACACCTAAAACAATACGAAGATGGACGGCATGCTCTTTCTTACTCTTTGAATAAACCAAAATGTCATCAATGAAAACAATAACGTACGAATCCAGGAATGGCTTGAACACACCATTCATCAAACTCGTGAAAGTTGTAAGCGCATTTGTCAACCCAAACGACATCACTAGAAACTCATAGTGCCCCTAGCGGGTCCTGAACGGAGTCTTTGGTACATCCTCAAGCCTTATCTTTAACTGATGGTAACCAAACCTTAGATCAATATTAGAGAAAACTGATGCGCCTTGCAACTGGTAAAAAAGATCATCTATTTGAGGCAACGGATACTTATTTCAAATGGTAACCCTATTCAACTGCCGGTAGTCTATGCACATCCTCATACTACCATTTTTTTTCTTAACAAACAAGACATGATCACCCCACGGGGAAGCACTAGGAAGAATGAAACCTTTATCAAGAAGTTCCTGAATTTGAGCCTGAAGCTCTCTTTAACTCCACCGAAGCCATGCGATAAGGAGGAACGGAGATGGGGCGGGTACCAGGTTCTAAATCAATGCAGAAATATAAATCTCTATCCGGAGGCATACCGGGCAAATCAGTAGGAAACACTTTTCTAAATTCTAACACCACAGAAATAGACTCAAAATAAGGAGATTCAACCTCAGCATCCCAAATATGAGCCAAATATGTCAAACACCCCTGCCCACCAGTTTCCTAGCCCGAATAGAGGATATGACCTTAACTGGCTTAGGCTTAAACACCCCTTCTCACTCTAACTTTTCCCTACCTGGGATCTCTAGAGTCACAGACTTAGTATTACAATTTAACACGGCATAATAGAGGGACAACCAAGTCATGCCTAAGATTATATCAAAGTCAGTTATATACAAAATAACCAGATCAGCCCAAGTTTGGAAACCCATAAACATACCAGAGAAAGCACGATAAACATGGGTGACTATGACAAATTCTCAAACTAGGGTAAAAACATAGATAGGGGCATCAAGACATCACAAACCGAATCAAATCCCAAGGCAAACTGAACTGACACGTATTAAAAAGTAGAACCCGGACCAAAAAACACATTAACCATCCGGTCACAGACAAGAATAGTACTTGTGATCACTGCATCAGATGTCTCGACCTCAGTCTTGCTCGGAAAGTCATAAAATTGAGCTCTGTCATCTTGACAAACAACTTCATTGCCTAGTTGCGTTGCTCCTCTGCCTACATTACCATTACCCCGACCTCCACGGCCACGCTGATTTCCTCCTCGCCCACCTTGTGAATGTCCTCTACCATTATTATTATTGCTCGTGGGTACAACTACTCTAGTCTATTGCTGCGCGGGATCCAACATGCGCGATTGGGGAAAATCTCTCCTTATGTGCCCAGGTTCCCCATAATTATAGCAAGTACGGTCAAAAGATGGTCTGCCGCTAGACTAAGATGCAGCTCCCTGGCTATCCTGAATAAAATTATGTCATGAAGTTCCCGAGTAAATACCTGTAGAAACGGGTATAGCGGACTGAATTGGCTAGGCTGCAAGCATCGGCCTACCTGAACCTCTGGAGTAAGAACCCTGAAAGTTACATGTGCTCTTGGATTTCTTAGCCAAAGCCTTAGCCTTCCCATCACGTCTAACTCCCTCTACTTTATTCACAAAGTCGGTCACCTCATTGAAGTTTTTCCTGCAGAAGTCATGTGAACAGACAATACCTGAAGTTTGAGGTTCAATCATTTGACAAATAGTTGAATCCTCTCCTCCTCTATAGTCACCAATTGTGTAGCATACCTAGACAAGGCATGGAACTTAGCCTCATAAGCAGCTACAGTCATACCACCTTGCTCTAAAGCCATGAACTCATCCTTCTTGCGATCTCTCAAAGTCTGAGGTACATAATTTTCCAAAAACAGAGCATGAAACTAAGTCCAGGTGAGAAGGGTAAAGCTGACGATCTGCATTCCACATGTGCTTAGCTTCACCCTAAAGCTGGAAATTCACAAATTCTACTCCATGTTGATGGACAATAGCCAACTTATGCAGCCTCTCATAACAATCCAAGATGAACTCATAGGCGTCCTCACTCTCAGAACCATGGAACACATGTGGCTTCAATTTCAGAAATTTAGTCAACATTTCATGCTCATTACCAGTTATCACTGGACCCAATAGGGGATGGAGAAAGGAATCAGTGCCTACGTTTCCACCCACCTTGGGAACGGTGATAGCAATAGAGAGGTTAGCAGGAGTTTGAGTTGCTTGAACTGAGGGAAGAACTCCAAGACCAACCAATCCTTTCAAAAAAGTCATAATCTCTTGAGCTAACACTGGGTCTAAGGGAGGAATACATGTAGTCTCAACCTGCACATCTTTCTCTTGTCCAATATCCTCCTCATTTTCAACCTTTACATTCTCCTCTATATTTTCATGATGTGTAGGAGAAATCTCATTTCTGGAAGCATTCTCAACCAGAGCACCACCCCTAGCGGGTGCTACCCTTCTGTGGCCTCTACCCTTTGATCTTTATTTACCCCTGCCTCGACCGCAGACTTCTCAGCGGGCTCATTGACGGGAGCTACGGGCCTGACACCATTGAATCTAGTGTTAATCATCTGCGGACAGAAGAGTGAAGAAGATTAGATACCAATTTGGATCACCAGATACCAATTGGAATCAAGTTATAGCACGAAAGAAGACAAGAGAAAACAGAGAGATTTCTTAAAGTCCTATAGCCTCTCGAAGAAAAGTACAGACGTCTCTGTACTGTTTCGCAAGATTCTACTAGACTCGTTTTGGTACACCGAGATCAATGAACCTAGGGCTCTGATACCAACTTTGCCACGACCCAGACCGTCGTGATTGGCACCCACACTAACCCTCCGGTGGGAGAACCATTACTACAACCCGTCTAACAAATTTTACAAAAGATAAGGCATTTAAATATACGAAAGTAGTTTAAATGCTAAAATAAACTGGAGTTCCAATAAACTCTAAAAGTTTGACAAACCATTACTAAACATTTGCTGAAACAACGCATAAAACCTGAAAGTCAATGTACCAAAACTCTAAAGTTCAACAAGTCTACAAAAAGGGGCACAACCCTGAAACTAAACAAACGAATATCTAAAGTACTAATCTAAGTCCAAAGGAAATGGACTAAGCAAAAGGAGAACTCATGGCAACCTGGAAGAACTGGCTCACCTTTGAATTCGGTCTTGATCACTAATCTCTTAGGTGAGGTCTATTAGTAGCCGCCTGAAGATGTCGTGTACTCAACAAAGAACGAGTAAATGCAGTATTAGTACACAACCACAGTGTACTGGTAGGATCACACGATTATTGTAGTAAGTGAAACATATATAAGTAGTCACAACATAGTAAATATGACATGTATAGAACATATATACACATTGGTTATCATTTCAGGATCAATGTACAATTACACATTCTCAATAACAAGTAGCTATGATAATTCAATGGTCCTCTCATGGAACCCATACCCAAACTATTAGTGTGCCGAAACATGACACCCGATCCCAATTAGTGTGTCGGAACGTGACACTCGCTCCAATATAAGTGTCGAAACGTGACACTCGATCCCAGTTAATGTGTTGGAACGTGACACCCGATCAATTCAACACAACCACAATCACAAGCACACTCATATGTACATACTCATAATCATACAATCAAGTGTTGAATCATGGCATACATTTTTTCATTCATACTCATTTTATTAGGTTTGATCAACAAAGCTTCATTCAGATGCATACATGCATTACAAAGAAGAAATTACCAATATATATCACACAAACATGAAATCAAACAATCACCTACCTCGAAACCAAGCTTGAATCCCCCTAAGGCACTTTAATCTTCCCTTTCTGGATTCTTTCCGCTTGTTCTAGGTCTACAAACAATTAATATACGCAAGGATCAATAATTTAAGAACTAATTATCTGGATTATAGCAAACCCAATAACCCAAGACCAACCCATGATCCCAATCCCCAATTTAGGGTTTTTTCCACCATTAACTTCAGATCAAAACCTTCCCCCAGTAATAATTACCCAAGAATCTAAAATCTACGGATTGAAAAATGGATTAGTGGAGTAAAATCCTTACCTTTAGTGCTAGAAGAGGTGGAAAACCTTCAAGGAATATCCATGGGTCGTCTCTTAGCTCTCAAGAACGAAACTTGCAGAAAATAACATTTTTGGAGTTTAATCCCGACTTAAGTCGCGACTGGCCCACCGTAGTAGGACCTAACCCGCCATATCGGCCCCTCCCTGGTGAGGATAATCCCGCCCCTGAGCCTTACACAGAGACAGAAAGTCCGAAATTGAGTCCCAAACCCCCATTTCACAACACACCTTCAACCCATGTCATTCAAAGACTACCCTTTTCACGCTAAGATATATAAGTATCTGGAGTTCCACTCGCCCGAATTCAATTTCATAAAGTCGTATGGGTTTTTTAATGTCTTAGCTATCTACTTATATAATAAAATTCATTATTAAATCTCTAATTCATTACCAGATTTTCCTAGATCTCGCATGACTCAGATTTCGTCCAAATCTAGAATAGGCCAGGAATATTCAAATAACTACTCAAAAATTTTCTGGCCCAAATTCTTTCCCCATTATCTTTTCTATAACGACGGGAACAGGTCATTACAGTTTCTTTCCCCGTAAGCTAAGAGAGGCAAAGGTAAGAGAATTCCTCACTCTTAAGCATGAACATATGAGTGTGCATGGGTATAGCCTTAAGTTCACCCAACTTTCTCGTTATTCTCTGGAGATGGTTGCTCACATGAGGAGTCGGATGAGACTGTTTGTTGTTGGGTTGTCTTGTCTGTCAAGTAAGGAGGGCAAGGCAACAATGTTAATACGGGACTTGGACATAGCAAGACTTATGATCCACATGCAACATGTTGAGAAATATAAGCTAAGGGATAGAAAAGAGTTTAGAAACAAGAAAGCTAAGATAGGGAATGAGTCCAAACAGCAGAAGAGTAATGCCAACTGGTCATCTTTCCAACATAAACAAAAGGGACCTGCTCCATCATATGCTAGTGCACCTACACCAAGGAACAGAGGTGAGTTCAACAATTAGAATCAATAGAATTTCATAGCTAAACATGTACAGTCTCAAGGTAGTGTTGCACAATGGAGTAATTGGACTCTTGCATATGCTAAGTATGGTAGGAACCACCCAGGGGCATGTCGTGATGGCTCCACTGGTTGTTTCAAGTGTGATCAAGAGGGTCACTTTGTGAAAAAGTGCCCTAAGAACAGGCAAGGCGGTGGAAATAGGGGCATTAGAGCCCAATCTTCTTCAGTTTCTCCACCAGACAGAGCTGCACCGAGAGAAGCTACTTCAGGGACCGGCAGAGAGGCAAACTGTCTATATTCTATTACCAATCACCAAGAGTAAGATAATTCTCCCAATGTTGTCATTGGTATGATCAAAGTCTTTACTTTTGATGTTTATGCTTTGCTAGATCCAGGAGCGAGTCTATCTTTTGTGACTCTTTATGTTGCTATGAACTTTTATATCCTTCCTGAGAAACTTCTTGAGCCCATCAGTGTTTCTACACATGTTGGTGAGTCTATTCTAGCTGAGAGAGTCTATCATGATTGTACCATTTCCGTCAATCACAAGAACACCATTGTTGACTTAGTCGAGTTAGACATGGTAGACTTTGATGTTATTCTAGGTATGGAGTGGCTTCATGTCTGTTATGCCTCAGTTGATTATAGGACTCGAGCAATCAAGTTCAAGTTTCCTAATGAGCCAGTTATAGAGTGGAAGAGTAGTTCAGCAATGCCTAAGGGTCATTTTATTTCGTACCTTAAGGTGAGAAAGTTAGTTTCCAAGGGGTGCATCTATCACTTAGATTGAGTTAATGACTCTAGTGTTGACACACCACATATTCAGTCAGTTCCATTTGTTAGTGAGTTTCTTGAAGTCTTTCCAGATGATCTTCTTGGAGTCCCTCCTGAGAGAGAAATAGACTTCGATATAGATATTCTTCCTAATACTCATCTTATCTCTATTACGCCATATAGAATGGCACCAATAGAGTTGAAATAGCTAAAAGAGCAGTTGAAAGATCTCCTTGAGAAAGGTTTTATTCAACCAAGTGTCTCACCTTGGGGCGTTGTGATCTTATTTGTAAGGAAGAAGGATGGTTCCCTTAGAATGTGTATAGATTACCGTCAGTTGAACAAGGTTACTATCAAGAATAAGTATCCTCTTACGAGAATTGATGATCTCTTCGATCAACTTCAGGGTGCCACTTGTTTTTCTAAGATAGACCTCAGATTTGGCTATCATCAGTTGAGAGTAAGAGAAAGTGATATCCCTAAGACAGCTTTCAGGACCCGCTATGGTCACTATGAGTTTCTGGTCATGTCGTTTGGTTTGACTAATGCGCCTGCAGCGTTCATGGACCTTATGAATAGAGTATTCAAGCCTTATTTAGATATGTGTGTCATCATATTCATTGATGACATTCTAATCTATTCGAGGAATGAGGAAGACCATGCTAGTCATCTCCGAGTAGTTCTTCAAACTCTAAAGAATAGAGAGTTGTATGCTAAATTCTCTTAGTGTGAGTTTTGGCTTGAGTTTGTGCCATTCTTAGGCCATATTATTTCCGGTGATGGAATTAGAGTTGATACTTAGAAAATGGAGGCAGTGCAGAATTGGCCTAGACCCATATCTCCAACTGATATTAGGAGTTTCTTAGGGTTGATATTATAGAAGAATCTTCGAGGGGTTCTCATCTATTTCATCCCCTTTGACCAAGTTGACTCATAAAACAGTTAAGTTTCAATGGTCTGAAGCTTGTGAGAAAAGCTTTTAGGAATTGAAAACTAGGTTTACTATTACCCAGTATTGACCTTACCAGAAGGTACGCAAGGTTTTGTGGTATATTTTGATGCGTCCAGAGTTGGACTAGGTTGTGTATTGATGCAAAATGGCAAGGTTATAACTTATGCCTCCAAACATCTTAAAGTTCACGAGAATAATTATCCAACCCATGATCTAGAGTTGGTTGTTGTAGTATTCGCTTTGAAAATATGGCATCACTATCTTTATAGTGTTCATGTAGATGTGTTCACCGATCACAAGACCTTCAATATGTGTTTAGTCAGAAAAAGCTTAATCTCGGACAGAGAAGGTGGTTGGAGTTACTTAATAATTATGACATGAGTTTTCTCTATCACCCAGGTAAGGCTAACGTTGTTGTTGATGCCTTGAGCATGTTGTCTATGGGTAGTACTTCCCATGTTGAGGAGGACAAGAAAGAATTAGCAAAAGATGTGCATAGACTTGCACGATTAGGAGTTCGACTAATGGATTCCAACGAAAAATGAGTAGTGGTGATGAATGGGGCTGAGTCATCATTAATGTCTGAAGTGAAAGAGAAACAAGACCAAGACCCTATTTTGCTTGAATTGAAGGCAAATGTTCATAAGAAAAAAGTGATGGCTTTTGAACAAGGGGGAGATGGAGTATTAAGGTACAAAGGTAGATTGTGTGTATCAAGGGTGGATGAACTCCAAGAGAGGATCATGGAGGAAGCTCATAGCTCCAGATATTCCATCCATCTAGTTCCACAAAGATGTATCGTGACTTGAGAGAAGTATATTGGTGGAATAGTATGAAGAAAGGTATCGCAGAGTTCGTTGCTAAATGCCTAAATTGCCAACAAGTTAAGGTAGAGCACCAAAGGCCCGGTGGTATGGCTCAGAATATAGAGATTCCAAATGGAAGTGGGAGATGATCAATATGGACTTTATTATTGGTTTGCCGCAGTCTCGCAGGCAACATGATTCCATTTGGGTGATTGTTGATTGAATGACTAAATCAACCCACTTTTTGCCAGTAAAACCTACTCATTCAACAGAGGATTATGCCAAATTGTATCTTCAAGAGGTAGTTAGACTTCATGGAGTCCCAATGTTTATTATTTCAGATAGAAGTGTTTAGGAACGTGAAAAAGTGGTCTAATACTGAGTAGACCCTTATTTTGGGTGAAGAAAATGTGGCTAGTCTCATTAGAAAAAAGGGAAAAGACCAAACTATCCTTCTAAAAATAGATGAGATGTCTTTATTAATAGAGAGGTTTCACTCAAACGGTCATAACTTTTTACTCTGAGCTCGAAATTAAGCAAACTTGGCGGAGTTGGGAAGAGAACTCAAAGACCTTTAATTTGATAGGTCATGAACTACCTAATTACTTAGTACTAAACGATATGCTCGATTGAAGCTGATCCAAAACGAAAAACTAATGGTTGACTTGCACGAACCTTTCTTTAGTTCATCACGAAACCTGAGGTGTTACAATGGGATTCCTAAAAAATTTACAATATTCAATCCATGTGGAATGTCATGTGTCAAGGTTTTTTCAAATAAAAGAGAGAGTGCATTACACACACCAATGATCTGTGTTTCTCAAACTAATAAGTGATAGTTTAGGTATGAAATTCACTCTCAATAGTTTAGGTATGAAACTCAAAATAATGAATAGTTTAGATGTGTTTTTGACACTTATCTCTATTATTTAATGTGTCAAAAATGCGCTCTCTCTCTATAGAATTTATTTCTTCTCTTTTTAAACACATTTTTTCTTCTAATAATCACTTTTTATAAGCAAATAACTTTATCTAATTAAAAATATTTTATATTGTATATTTTATTATATATTTTTTTTATCATTATCTAAATGAAAATTAATGATGTGCTTTTTATGTTCTTACATGTATAACCTATATCATAAGTTAAAAAGGTACATACGATTATTCTATTTTATTTGATAACTAGTAATGATGGTTTGGCTTCGCCCGGCCCAACATGACCAAAGTTAATAGAATTAGAGATTTAATGTATAGAATGAATAAATAGAAATATAAAATGCAGGCACCACATGATTTCTAAATGTCAATTGGAATCACATTTGAAAATGACCCATTGGGATTACGAACAACAACCAACAAATCTGATATAAGTACAAAGCAGCCATGACATGTCAGCATACTGTACGCAACTATGTATTCAAGAAGGTAATACATTTTCATGCCTCATTTGTTGCAGAAAATGTGAGGTATGCCACCTGAATGAAAATAGAATATATTAGATGGAGCAATAAAAACACAAACTATTGTTGAACCAGGTGACTTTGGAGAATGTCAAAACAATGGAAAGTATCGGTAGGGCACCTTTGAAATACTGGTTGAGTAAATTGTGTAAATTCAGTACCCAAAGCCTGAAATAAGAGAATGTTTATCGATAATATACAACATTGTATCTATAAGGAAAATAAATTACATAAGTGGCATTCCATATTTATTGTCACCTCACTCACTATTGCGAGATAACATATAAATGGTATTGAAATATTTTCTACATTTTTATTAGTTATAAGGTGATTTTAAAAGAAAGAAAACAAGAATATGGTTCTTTAAAAGGAATATTTTTATTAGGAATAAGATGTGTTAAAAATAATAGTATATATTTATTTATTTGAGAAGGGCATTTTGGACACATCTAGCAATAATAAAAGCATTTATGGATCAAACTATTAGTGGAATGGGTAATTTTAGACCAAATTATTTATGGAAGGCAAGTTTTTTCAATTCACATAGTTTAATGATATTTTTCACCATTTTTTAATCTAATTAATAAACACTAAATTTCATTATTAATTGTAAGAAAGAACAATTTGTGTACAAATTTAATAACTCTACAGAAAATAAAAAAGGAATTTTGTGTTGCACTCATAAACCAGATAAAGAGATTTATATATATACTCTAGTTACAACCGACCGTGCAAGCATGGGCCCAATACATGTTATTTTATTTGATTTAATATGAAATTAACAAAGTCAAACAAATTTTTAAATACTTTAAGTTGTTATTTATCGTATTTTATAATACATATATATATATATATGTGTGTGTGTGTGTGTGTCTCCCTATGTCCCAATTTCTGTGGCAAACGTAAAGTTTTGACAGTTACCCAAAATTTTAATATATTTTTAAAAATATTGTTAAGTTGTTAAATTTTAAGTAATTTCATTTTTTGTATTATTTATTATAATTTATAACACTTTTAAAGTAATTTTCAAGTTAAATTTTAAGTAATTTAAATTATTGTATTATTTATATTATGATATATAATACCTTTACAGTAATTTTCAAGTTAAATTTTAGGTATTTTGAATTATTGTATTATTTTATATGATTTATAGTACTTTTAAAGTAATTTTCAAGTTAAATTTTAAGTATTTTAAATGACTATATTAATTATTATGATTTATAATTCTTTTAAAGTAATTTTCAATTGATATATATCTCTATTTCAATTTATCCGACACATGAAATTTTGAGATTAAATCAAAATTTTAATATGTTTTTTTAAAAAAAAGCAAAATTGAGTTGTTAATTATTAATTTAAATGTAATTGTCAAATAATATTGTTATTCCTTTTGTCTCAATTTATGTATCACGTGTGAAATAGAGGAAGAGCATTCGACATGATGATTATCTTGACTAGATATCGATTCAGCAGAATTCAAAGAGTTTGTATTTCCAAGAATACGCTTAGCTGTTGCCTCTCTTTTATTGTGGCGTCATTGTAGCAGAAGTGCCTCATATTGCGATAAATTTTGCGTTGTTTGGCATTCTTATTGTATAACTCTGTTGCGTTGGCGATGATTCATTGGTACTCTAATCACTTTGTTAATCTATAGTGCAGCACCAAAGACATAGTAAGTAATCATTACACCGATAAATTAAATATAGAGAGAGATTCTATTTTGGAGAAAATTTAATTTTAACAAATAATTTGGAGCATAATTTTTTTTAAGGTAGGAATGTTAATGTGGAGACATATGAATGGAGAAGAGAAATTTGTTATTTTTATTTTATTGAAGTAAAAGGTTTAAAGCTAGAGTACGTGGAAGAATCCATCGTTGCGACCCAAGTTTGAGGTCCACTGGGCCTAAGGTCTGTATAGTATTTAGTGAGGTGTTAGAGAAGAATGAAAATTTGTTGGATGTAGAGAAGCCAACAACTATTAACATATATATGCCCAATTTTTCAATGTATCAAATTGTTCATAATTCCCATTTAATTTTTATTTTCTTTCATTTTGCATTTCCATCCGACAACAAAATGAAAATTTAGGGGGAAAAAGTTACTATTAATGTTTTGGTAGATATTTGACGAACAAGTAGTTCGAAATTATAAGCAAAGGCTAAATCTTTCATTGAAAGAAGCATCCGACAAAAAAATATTGAAATTAAAATTCAAGAGCATCTCAAATATAAATTACAGTGATAATCCGAAAATAGAGTATAAAGTAAAGAAAAAACAATAGAAAATGGTAACTGTACAGCCATCAAATGTAAATTGAGCAGGAATTTCAGCACCCAAAACGCAGGGAAGAAGAGAAGCATAAGACAGAAATATTTTCAAATTTAAACCCACCACAATCAAATGTGAAGTACACAGTCCCAGCATGCACAATTTCAGATGTAAAGTAATAATCTGAAAATATAAGATTACAAAAAAAAGGGTGAATTGTATCTTTTTCGACAAAAAGAATGCAAGAAAGTAAAAGGAATTGCAGAAATTGGGAAAAAGTGAGAAGTGAAAAGTTTCCTAGGGAAAAGACACTACATACACGTGTAGTTTAATGACACCAAATTAGATAAAGTAGTAAGTGAAGCTTAAATTTCAGATTAGGAACAACTTTCTCTGTTTGTAATTAAGTAAGTTCCTCTGTTTGTAATTTTGGAACTTGACTAGAAGCCGCTGATATTCCCTTCTACTATATTATAGAGTAACATGAAACAAAGTTCCCCTCCGTGTAAAATAGTGAAACTTGACCCTAAGCTCCTCCTTTTCCCACTTAGTATATAGTAATAGTAATAATAAAAAAATAGTAATAGTAATATTTTTTTCTTAATAAATACTGAATTAAACAAATTCGAATTTTTTAACTGGCAAAAATGCTACTACTAATTGTTTTAATTATTTTTATATTATTATTATTATTATTATTATTATTATTATTATTATTATTATAATTAATAAAAGATGTCATCAATTCAAGAAAAGTTTCTTATAGGAATAGCTAGCTAGCTTCTTTTCAATTTATATAAATCTACCATTGTATCATTATTTAATATTCTCTTGAAGTCAAGATTCAAATAAATTAATTTATTTATTTTGATTAATTAAATTGAAAAAATAGTGACATTTATATATTGATTGTGTGAATGACAAATATTAAGGATCATTTATTTTTAGTAAGAACGACATATAAATAAGAACAAATAAAATACTAATTAGCCTTCTGAAAAAAGAAATTTTGGATCTTCAAAAAAATTTAAACTTGTAAAGTCATATTAATTGCAGCGGTAAAATGAGGGAAAATAATCATCTATAT
>JAJOOR010050608.1:0-11237 GCA_036250505.1 Solanum acaule | reverse complement strand
CCAAAAAAAATTTAAGTTTGTTTTTAAAAAATATTTTCAATTTCAAAAATTATTTTCTACTCTAGTAAAAATAAAAGATATTTCTCAAAAATATTTTTCATTCATAAATCAAACACTAAAAATCTTTTTCGAAAAATATTTTCTACTCACTAACCAAACATGAGAAAATAAATCAAAAATCAACTTGTTTTCCAAGAAAACATTTTCCTTGATACCAAACACACCCTAGATATATATATTGTTGGCAAGCCTAGCATATTTAGTTCTTAAGAGGTCTGTGTCCACTTCCTTCTGCACAGAGCTGTCAAAATGTTGGGTTTGTCAAAAACTGCATTCTTCAGCCCTTCTTCTGATAGTATATACATCCGCCACTCTATTTTGTTCACGGAACATATGTGCCATCCCTATGACATTCAGGATTCTCATCAAGTGCCTGCATTCGACAGTCAGATCGTCATAGAGCAAGTTGTTATTTGTAAACATGTTAACAACTTTAGAAGAGTCGGTATTAATTTCAATTGGGCTCAGATTGTGTTCCATAGCTAGCCTTACACCTCTCCACAGGGCGCTTGTAGTTCAGCTCTGATTGGCCTTGTCAAGGGAGTATGCTCAGTGAAGCCTACCACCCAATTTCCCTTATCACTCCCCCGAAACCTCCTAGGCTAGGGCGGCATTATGCACCATTTAGTTGCATTAATAATTGTTTTATACTAAAAGTTTATTTTCTATTTAGAAAAGGGTCGCCACTTAATTTTAAAGAAAAATCAAGAAAATTTTGATTTTCAAAAGATTCAAAACAGAAAATCAATTGAAAATACCAAAGGGGGTTCGGGGTTCATATTAACATTTCATGAAGGGTTTGAAAGCACTTGAAATGTCCGCTAACATGCGGTTATCCGACAATTTAAAATATTTGGCTAAAAACTTAAAGGCAGTAGGCATGCTTGGTTGCTTTAAGGCAATAAACAACTTTTATACTTAAATTAATGGCGAAATGGTCTGATGGACCCTTATACTCGTATCAGTTTGTATTTTGAACCTTTCTACTTACCCCTTTGTCATCTGGACCCTTAAACTCAATAAAAATGAGACTTTTAAATCCCTCCAACCATGTGTGCAGCTCACTCTCCCTTACATAGATGACATGTCATAAATATTAATGCCAAGTCATAATTTTCTTCATAACTATTTTTTAATTATTAATAAAAATGTTTAATAAAATACAAAATCAATAAATTTTCTATTTTACCAAATAAAATATAATTATTATTTCTCTCACCTTTCCTCCACTTCCCCTAACCCACAATCAGTGTCAAAACTCAAAACCATCTCCATATCCCTTGTTTTTTTCTTCATTTTATTTCACAGAAAAATGAGGCATCACTTTATTTAATGAAATTAAACAGAAATATAACATCTTTATGAAAATAGATTGGGAGAATTTTTGGGGTCTTCGTAGAAGAAAAAAGAAAAAGAAAAGGACGCCGCCGTCGCCATTTTTGCCGGCGAAATCACATATACTTTCTCCCTCACCCATCTTCATCTCCGCCGCACACCATCACTATTTTTCTTTCCTCCTCCAACCTCCACAAAATCAACCTAAGCCACCGCACCACCAGATCTGGCCGAAAAACCTTTTCACCGCCATGACTACACCCTCACCCACCTCGTTCTCCTCTCCATTACCTAGTGTCGCCTCTCTCTCACACTCTACAGCGAAACAATGGTGGCGCTTCATCTCCATTTTGTTAACTTCTTACTTGGATAGATGACACCACCAGCGCCGCTTGTCTCTCTCACGCCACTACGATTTAGTGGTCTTCGGCGAGCGCTGGTCTCCGGTGAATTAATCGCTGGTCTACGACGAGCGCTGGTCTCCGGTGAATCAGTTGCTGGTCTTCGGTGTTAGTAAATTGTGGAGAAGAAAAAAAAGTTTTGGTCAGGCGTGAAAATGACCAAAAAGGAAGGGGTAGTGGGGAAGAAGAAAAGACTTTTTTAATTAATTGTTTTTCTAAAAAAATATTTCTTTTTTAATTTTAATATTTTTTTAACCTAAAAAAGTTATTCATTCGCCTTAAGGTGCGTGGAGTCATACACTTTCGTCAACTCAGCAATCTTAAAGACACATAAGCTAGGTCAATGGTCAAAGAGATTTATTAAATTGTGTTTTATTGAGTTTAAGGATCCAGATGACAAAGGGGTAAGTAGAAGAGTTCAAAATACAAACTGATACAAGTATAAGGGTCCATCAAACCATTTCACCTAAATTAATTTAAGAAAAACAATATTTTCGTCTTTAAATATGACTAATTAATAAAAGCTATATATGAGAAAAGTAAAATATAAAGACAAAGATTAGTATTTACTTACTAAAAAAAGGGTTTTAAAATAACTTATACAAAATGACTCATCTTTTAGGGGATTTGAATTAGGCTAAACCTTAAGATTTGTTAACAAATAAACAAGTAATATTTAAACAATTTTAAAATACAATAAAGAGAGAGATTTTGGGCCCAAATCTGATTTTTGTCCACCTGGATCAGTACTTGGGCCTAATTTTAATTTGTGGGCATTTGACCCATTTGTACCTATCCTAAAAACTAAAATGTCCGAAACCACTTTTCCTCGAAATCTGCTACGTAGTGCATTTGGACTGCTATATTTGGGCCTTTGGCCCATTTCCCTGTCCTAAACTAACATAGAAATTGATCTTTCTTTGGGCTTTTGACCCAATTTCAACCTATCTTAAAAACTAACAAAATAATTGCCAAATAGGTGGGCTTTTGGTCCATTTCTGCTGCCTTTATACAACATATACAACTTTTGTATATCGTTGAATATTTGGCGTATACTGTTGTATACAACATGTATACAACCATTTATTTCGCTCCGTACATCTGTAAGTCAGCCTTCCAGCTTTGTACTTTGGTTTTTCAACCTGTATTTCAACACTTGACTTGTGTATAAATGTATACAAACGTATACAGTTCAATTTAGGACATTTCAGAGGCTTGCAACCTGTCCTCAACCTATAGTTCTATTTTTAAAGGCCCAAACAAAATGAAGGCTGACTCGTTGGAGAAATGTTGGGCCAACATGACCCAAAAGCAATACGGGATAGAAGCTAAAGTCCATGGGACTCATTCAGAGAGGTTACATGCACCAAAAAAGAAAACATGTAAGAACCAGTAAGATGAGATATGAATTTAAGAAAAAAGAAACTCAAACTGATCATTGCATCTTTGTCCTAAGTCAACAATTAATACTCAAACAAGTCCATATATTAGCACTTGCCTGATAAAAAAAATAGGCAGATTGATTTTTAAACAAGAAAAAGAAGAGAAGAAAAACTACTGGAATCTTAACAATCAAATTTATGCTTAATTCTACTCACAACTCATTCATATTGAGACTCATACTAAATTAGAGGCTAGACTTGATCACACAAGGGACTAGGAATAAAAATTTACACCATCATGAACCCGACAACCTAAGATCGATAATCAAACTTCCAAAGATAAATATGAGCCATTAATTTAGAAAACAACAAGCTACCTTGAATGCTAGGAAATAAAGAAATAAACAAATTACTACAAAGAGAACTCAAATAAAAAACAATGTTCACCCCCTTCTTTTAGCGCGAAACTTTAATGAATGATCCAATTGAAAACATCTGTAAAGCAAACAGTGATTCAGACTACAGTACAACATCAAGTAATCTATGGAGATTCACATTCTACAAGCTCGATTACAAACGGTAAGCATTTCGACTAAAATAAACAAGATAGAGACATAGACTCTATTCAAACAAGGCATACTAAACAATGATGTAATAGACTCCAAGTCATTAGAGAAAAGGGAGAAGGGGCAACCTACTTAGATATAGATAAGAAAATTCAATTTTAGCGAGATTTAAGGTGAAAAATAGACATACAAACAATAAACTTGCAAGAGTAGAAGAAACTCAACAAGTAAAACCAACACAAAACATACTTTAGTAGCTTGAAATAAATGGCTCATCGACACATCATTAGTTGAGACGGACTCGAAATAAACTAACTCAACATAAAGGTAACAAAGGATGTATAACTAACACTTCTATAAACAAGATCTTTAAAGGTACAAACAACTAACCGATGTATTACGATATTCAGATTTGAATGTAGAAGGAGCAGAAATCATAAAGAAGGAAGAAAATGCAGTAAACTACTCAATGAAACATGAAGAAATTAATAATCAATCTCAACGCCAAATGGGGTCATCAAATCTCATGCAACAAAGACATAAAATGAAAATAAATAAATTATGAGTGAACATACCATCAACGACTACTGATTCATAGCCAACAAATAAACTCAAAATCATAACATTTAAACGCTTTAACAGTCATGAATCAAGCAATCGACACATTAAGAATAAAAGAGACATGGATTGAGATAAGAGTTACCTTTTATAATGCAACGAACTGAGAAAAATGAGTAGGTGAGCAGCCTTCCATGAGAACAATGATAATTTTTGAGAAGGTTTTTAAACAAACAAGATAGTAAGGCTATGGATCGAACCAATTATCTTCTCTGTTTTGAAGTGTATTTTGTATGTATTTATGTATAGATTTCTTGATAAGCTGCTTCTTTTTTATATCAGTCAAAAATTCAACCACAATAAAGAAAGGCGTATATAAAAGGGAGAAACTAGGGTTTGATTTTTTAGGGAAAAAGAGATTCATATAAGAATTAGGGCAAAATAAGAATTTGAATTTCAAACATTTTCTCTCTTGGATCAGGAAAAGCTGATCCTTCATCAATTTTCAGCATCTTTCTAATAGATTTTCAGGAATTTGAAGGCCAAGGCAAGCAAAGAATACCACTAAAGCTGTTGAAAATTCTCGAGGAAAGCTGAAAAGGGGTGAGGCAAGAGGCGTGTTGCTCTGTTCTTGCCATTTTGGGGAAAAAGAAGGCGACGTTTGTTGGAGTGCTTATTGTCGTTTGAAATTGTGTCTTCGTCTTGGAATTGTTAGAATTGCCTCGAAGAATTGTTGTTGGAATCACTGGTATATTGTGCACGTTGTTAGCTGTTGTGTGTTGTTGACGTTTCTGGGTCTCTATCGCTGTGTTGCTACTTCTGTTAATGTTGGAGATGGACTATCATTATTGCTGTAAACATCTGTGTTTTTTCGTTGAATGAGAATTGGGCCGGATCGGTCGTTGCTTCTGATTGGATAGGGATTGGGCTGCTCAATTGGAGGAGTTGAATTGGTTAGTTGGGCTTGGAATGGATTGAGTATTAAGAGTGGGTAGTTGATTTGAAAGAGTGAAATACCTAAAATATTCTGAAAAATTGAGTTAAAGATAGGGCAAACTACTAGCTAAAATTGTACTCCCTCCGTTTAAAAAAGAATGACCGCATTTCCTTTTTAGTTTGTTTCAAAATAAATGACCCATTTCCTTTTATGGCAACACCTAACTTTTATACCCTTACCATCAATTTAAAAATTCACTAAGCATGGACCCATTGATATAGAAACATGTCAGATTAACATTTTTTATTGGATGTAAATTACGACAATCATTTAAAAGTACAACCAATTAAATTGTGTTAACTTTGTCACTTTTAACTTCTTCTTTCTATTTTATTCTTTCCTAATTTTGTCTTTTTCATTTTTTTTCTAGTGCAATACTTAGGATATAATACCAATTCATAATTTTAACAAAGAAATTTTTTTATTAACACCATCATAGGAATATTCAAGTGCATATCACTATTGAATTATCAAAAGGCTTAGTTAAGATCATCAAATTTAAAAACACTCATAATATGCATAATTTCTTTATGTACATTAATCTCTTCAATTGAGAGATAAAACTACATTAATTTTAGATGTAGAAATTTACATAAAAAAGAAAAGAAAAAGGCCAGCCATGTAGGAGTTTATACAAAAAAAAAAAGATCATCTACATATATAATCTTATACTAAAAAAGAGACCGCACCAAAAATACAAGATGCCCCAAGCTACAAAATATAGAAATATTCACAATCAGATTATACTCCTATTAGGATTGACATGCATATATTTCATATCACACTTGAAGCAGAGCATTAGCTTCATTGACAATGTCAATATCACAAGAAAGTTGAATCGGAAGATTTCCTTCTCGTTCTAATCTTTCTTTCATCTTGTGTGGAACTTTATAGTTGTTCCCTCCTTTAGCTTTCATCACTTCAATCATGCAAGATTGCAAAGTTAGAAACACGTGATTGAGTCGCTCCCCTTTCATTTCATTAAAAGATGTTTCAACTGCATTTATCAACTCATCAATGGTTAAATGAGCATTTCGATATTGAAGAGATTGAATGGCTCTAAAGAATCCAAGATCTAAAACATTTAAATTCGGGCTATTAGGAGGCTGAAAGAAAAGTCTGATATCAAATCCACCTTCTCGAGTAGCTTCGTTAAGTTCCATATCGTTTATATCAATATGAGGTCTTGCGTTATCTTGTTGGATGAAATTGGCCATTTTGACCTAATTGCTGGAAGTACTTTTTCGATCAAGCAAACCTTTGTGATATCTTTAGTCACAGATAAAATAGGTTTTGTTTCCAAAGTTCCCACAACTCGATATTTGTTATTTCGCATGGCTGCCTCCTTGACCACAAAAAGAAATATCCCTATTTTTCCCGAGAACAATTCAACTCCATTTTGATCAAATCTAGGACGTGCAACATCAACCATGAATATAACTTTGGTGATGAAGTTCTTACTTTTACATGATCTATATGGATTAGACTCTAGTTCTTCTAGGAGGAGGTAGTACCGTTCACATTTCTTAGATAGAAAAAATAATTTTTCATCTATGTGAACATAATTGAACATATCTGAAATTTTTGGATTCGAATAAAGAGTCTTCGGATCAAGCATTTGATAAACAGAATTGAACCCTTACCTTTTTATTCTCTATCATATGAAGCTTTATAGCATTTGTGTGCACCCTTATAACACATTCTTTGATACGTCGAAAAAGAGTTGGTGTTGACACTTCGACCGCACATGCTAAAGTTCGAATATTTGTTCGACGATAAAGAGGAATTTCTTTTATTCGATTAATATCGATTTGAATTCATTTTCTCCCAACTGTACAAACAAGTCTCGGTGAAAGATTTAATGTAGTTCCATTTTCAAGAGATAATCTTGTTTGTCTCCAAATTTGTTTGATCGTACTTTCCGAAGTGTGAAATAACTCTGCAGCTTGCTTTACAGACCCATATCGGAGACGCATGTTGACATCCCGTCAGAGAGTGCAACGTCGCGGTGACTTACTTAAATAAATAGTGATCAATTTTTTAAAAATATAAAAAAATTTAAAAGGGTAAAGGGGTAAAAGAAAAAAGGGAGTCGCCACCTAATTTTAAGAAAAACTAGGAAACCAATTAATAAATTAACTTAAAAGAAAGTCTACGAAACCAATTGATTCTAGCTAAAGGGTTCAAGTTATTCCGAAGGAAAGGGGTTAGACATCCTTCGAAATCCACAAATGTAGATCGCGATTGAATTCATTTTTTCTTTTTTCAAATTGAGGAGGAGAATAAAATAATGTACAAGTATAATAAACATACAATATACACAAGTAATATGATAAAACAATAATATAGAAATCGACCGAAATTTGTCTATCATCAATAATATACAGTAATGAATAAGAGTATAATTCGAACCTAATTCGAATAGCTTCAATGGGAAGCACCTCCGGATACCTGTAAAGACACTTAGTAAAAGTGTTAGTAATAAATTAACATGAATAAAATAAATGAATCAAAAGATAACTTAAAAATAAAAACCCGTCTTATTAACATGGAAGGCCTTGAAAATCGACGGTAATTTCTTTATCGGCCAATTTTAACATACAAAAATATATAAACTTAAACTAAATTTCCGTCTTTTAAAATGGGAAGGCCTCCAAAACCGACGAAGAGATTTTCTCATTGGCCAATTTTAACTTTACTTTAATATAATCATATAAAAAGTAACAAAATGAATTGTAAGGCAACATACAACCTCCAAAATGCAACAAAATAAAATAAAATAACAACAGTAACCACGTAATAATAAAATAATAATAACAATAACTCCCTGACAACAAATAGTGCTGGAAATGTCTATCACTATCACTATATACAATTAATTCTAAGAAAAATAGTAAAAAGGTCAAAGTAACCACAAATTAATTAATGATACTAGAACAATAATAGATAATTGGAATAAATTTGTAGTAATAAACTAGAATTGAGAAAGTGGAATATAAAATAATGGAACAAATTAAATCAACCTATAAACCTTAACAAAATGCAGCAACCCAACCTAAAATAACGGCAACTTTTAGCAATGAAAATAGAACATATCTAAACATTAATCAACATTTAATAACCCAAATAAAGTGGCAAATTACTGAACCATATTCATGGAAGCAAACAACACAAGTAAAAGTCCAAACCGACAGAATGAAATAAAAACAAATGAAATCAGTAGCTTCATTTTAAACCTTAAGTAAAAAAAATGGCATTCATCAGAAAAGAGGAATATCTTGCCGGAAAATAGTGATGGCCAGAGTTTGAACCCCTCCGGCCAGATCTGAAACGCACGACCATAACAAAGTGGAAAAGAAAATAAAATAACAAGATAAAGGACTACCTATTTGCAGAGTTGGAGTTACTGTATTGCTCGTCTGAGCAGATGTTCGCGATATCGGTGGTTGTTGTGGATCTGGTTGTCGGAAAAATAGGAAATGGAGATTGGGGTTTTGTTCACCGGAGTGAAGCTCGCTGATAACATGCAAAACAAACAAGAAATCGAAAGGGGAAAAAGGGAAAGGGGTCTGGTACGAGCTTGTAGCTCGCTGGTTCGTGGTGGCATTTTGGTCGAGAAAATGGAAAAGGAAGAGGGGTTTGTGGTGGTTGCAGGTTGATATTTGGAGGCGGTGTTCTTGTGGTTTTGAGTTGTTGGGTTGGCTGTTGTTTGGAGTCGTTTTTTTTATGGTTGTTTGGTGGTGGGTTTGGTAGCGCTGGTTGGGGTCTGGTTTGGTGGTGGACGGTTTTGCTGGAGAAGAAAAGGGGTTGTAATGGAGGTCTGATGATGTTTTCTGGAAGAAATAGAGGTGGGTCTGGTGATTTCAGATGGTTCGAGGATTGTTTCCGATGGCTGTGAGGAGAATGGAGGTGGTTAGTGAGAAGAGATGAGAGGAGAGGGATGACCAGTGGGGTTGGGTGGTGACTGGTCGGAAAGTTCGCCGGAAAGACAATGAATAGTAAAAATAATAATAAAGTAAAATAACTCTGAAAATTGAACCCCAATTTTAAAATTTATTCACCACCCTTTAACCTAATAGACAAACTATTCTTTATATAGGGAGTTGAAAATTACAATACCACTATTTTAAAATTGTGGAACAAAATAACCGGTCAATAAAATATATGTGTATGAAATATTATCTATATCAGAATGAATATCTAGATTGTGCAAAATATCAAAATAAATATTAACAAATGTAACAGATAAAATGAATATTAAGAAATGTAACGAAAATAACCAATGACATGTAAAAAATATAATTTAACAGAAGTAATGATTTTATAAAAAATGAACAAATATTTGAACGTATTCAACCGATTGTAACAAAATAATATAAAGAGAACTAACCGATAAAAATCCTATTAATTTGAGAATAAAGATAATTTTCAACAAATTGCATTAAAATGACAAAACATGTACTGTGAACTATTTTAAAAATAAAATACTTAAAAGTATAAATTTTAAAAATATCAAACCAAAATTTGGTGTCAACAACGCCCTACTTTGCTTTCTTTCAAAAGCCATTCACCAATAGCTTGGCGATCCTTGCAGTTTAGTCTTGAATTTACTGTAATTGGGTTTAATTGTGAGTTCATTGTTTTTGTATGTACAACATATAGTAGGAGATTAAAACAAAGATGAAGATTAAAATAGACAATACAACAGTGAAATTATGTAAGAAAGGGTAAAAAATCTCAACATCACTATAAATACATAACCTTATTATCAATAAATTTAAAATATTTAGCAAAATTATTTGGCTCCATGGAGGGAAACGAAAATTTACCTTCCAAAATCTTTAATCATTGTTGGAGGCTATGTCAACTATGAAATCACGAGTAATCTTTTTAAAAATAAAGAAGAATATAAAAGAAATAATCTAGAATTAATATAAAAGAATACAAAAATCAATAAATTAACCTGTAATTGTTGAATTTTTTTAACATTGCTAATCTTCACTAAGATAAGCTTTGCTCTTCAAGAAAAAGAGAGAATTGGATAAGACACTAAATTAAAAAAAGAAAATTGAAGAATGATTTTGTGAGAGAGAAATGAGAAACTTAAAGAAAATTAAAAATGGACACACATTTAATGCAAATGAGAGAGCATGCTAGACATGTCATAAGTGTATATTTGAACTTTCTTTTTGGTATTAACACGTATTCCTTCACTTTCTCTTCTTTTAACAAGTTCATTTAAAAATTATTGTTGTTCACTGAAGGGCATAATCGGTAGTTTATATATATATTTGTGATGATATGCAAGTCTTTCCCTTAATATTAAACTCCGTGCCAAGTCAAACCAGGTCACTCTTTGTGAAACAGAGGGAGTAATAGATAAATAGCCCAATCACTTTTCCAGAGGCCAGTCCACCCATGCATTTTGTGTTGGTGATGCAGTCCCACTATAGCAGGTGAATTTTCCTTTTTTCTGCCGTAGTCCCCCAAACAAAGTCCTTCTGCACTTTATTGATTGTGTCGATTATTTTGGTGGGGAGCTTGATGTACTGCATCACATGGAAAGCAATGCCGTTGAGGGTAACTTTTGCAAACATGATCCTCCTAGTTAGGTTTAGGAACTTTGTTTTCCAACCTGCTAGTCTTCTCCTTATAATGTAATGGAAGTCAACATTAATAGGTTTCATGTGAAAAATTAGAAAGCCAAGGTACTTCCCGAAGGACTCAAAAACACATATACCTAAAATGCTTGAACAAGTGTCTCAATCATGACTGGTACAATTTTTTGAGAAGATAGTTTTGGAATTGGAGTGGTTTATTGATTGACGTTTCAAAGACACTTCATCCAATTCTAAGTGTCAACGATCGTTAGTCAGTATATAACCCAACCAAATGAGTTGGGATCGAATCGCACATGGAGCGGTACGTGTTTAAGATT
>JAJOOR010050606.1:0-13040 GCA_036250505.1 Solanum acaule | reverse complement strand
GGGGGGGGGGGGGGGGGGTACTCATGCATTTTCCCTTTTCCTTTTTATGTTTAATTGTAATGTTTTATTTTCTTTTTATCTATTTGATTATTAACTTTGCTATTTATCGATAGAAATAATTTTTACTTCTTTAGAAAAAAAAAATTCAACCTTTTCCTTTCAAGTAAAATAACTTTTACTTATAACTTCGTCAATTATTTTAAAGTTAGTCAAAAGTCAAATATTTAGTCAAGTCGTAGGTCAACCGCATGTTAAAGGACACTTCAAGGGACTAACACGTTCTTGAAGTGTAAATTGAACCCCGAACCCCTTTGGTATTTTCAAAAAATGATTTTTCTGTTTAAGTTTTTTGAAAATTATAAGTTTTCATCTCTTTCAAAGATTAAGTGGAGACTCTCTTGAAAATTGAATTTCTAAAAAAGTTAAATTGGTTTTCGAAAACTATGTCTTTTATTTCTTTTTAACGGTAAAACAATCGGTGTTTAACATCACCCGAACTATAATACAATTGCTCCTGATGAAGGGAAATTTTGGGGGTCTAGCTCATACGGATCCCCATGAATACCTTAGGAATTTCTTGGAGGTATGTTTTATGTTTAAGAATGCCTCTCAAGAGTCTGTAAGGTTGAGATTATTCCCGTTCTTTTTAATAGGAGAAGCTACAAGATGGTTAGCAGAATTTACAAAAGATTCGATCACTTCGTGGGAACAGCTAAATGATGCCTTCTTGGAGAGATTCTTTCCACCCTCGAAGATGGTTAATCTATGAATCCAAATCCAGAATTTCAAGCGCATCAGAGGTGATCCTCTACATGAGACGTGGCTGAAATTCAAGAAGATGTTTTTGCAATGTCTAATGCATGGCGTACCGGAAAATTTGTTGCTGCAATACTTTTATTACAGTCTTGATTCGATTAACAAAGGTGTGGCTGACCAGTTAGTCCAAGGTGGATTAATGAGGCAACCGTATGATGTGGCTGCGTTGTTACTAGATGATATGACCAAGGTCAACCGAGCATGGCATACTAGAGAGGATCAAGTATCTCCTCTACAATTGAGTTTAAGCAAAGAACAAATCGAGAAGGACCATGAAAGAGATGAAAACATGGCCAAAATGATGACCCAAATTGATTTGTTGTCTAAACATGTCATGAGAGGTGGAACCAAGTCGGTAAATGCAGTTGGAATCAACAGTGGGCAGTGCCCGGATGATGCCAAATTTGAGGTATTATATAATGAGAAAGTTCAATACTTGGGAAATCAAGTGGGGGGTTCTCACATCAATTATCAACGATAAGGTAGGAACCAAGGTTGGAACAAGGATAGAGATGGTGGTTTGAAAACTAGAGGGGTGGAAACTGGAGAGATAGGGAGATTAAAAAGATAGATATGTGTCTCCCCAAGATCGTCCATGCCCAAAAAGAACCAACTGGGTTAGAAGGAAGTCGGTCTGATGAAATGCTTGCAAGGACATACAACAAGGTTGAAAGGTCCAATAAGGTGTTGAAGGAATTGAAAAATGACTTCTCCAATTTATACTAGATGGTGACTTCTCACTCAGTTTCCATTAAGCAACTGGAGACCTAACTGGGTCAAATTGTCACTCATCTTAATCCAAGGCTAAAGAGAACATTGCCTAGTGATACCATCCCGAACCCCAAGAATGATAGTTGAGATTGAGCACTATGTCATACCACGAAATTAAATAAGGTGCTTCTTGGGAGGAAACTAAAGTCTTTGCTTTTGTTTTTAATGCTTTCGAATAACGTGTGTTGTGAGTGAAGGTTGAGAAGAGGTCGAAAGATTAAAAAGGGAAGCATAGGCGATACCAAACCCAAATATTGATCCACCGAAGGCACTGCACAGATAAATTCTTGTCCACCTTTTGAGATCAAATAGATGGAAAACTGTACTATCAAGATCGGCGATCAAAACTCTAAAGGGAGATTCGTCGAAGTGCATACGCAGACTCAAGCGAGTCCACCGAATCAGCCTTCGGGTTTGTTGTTCGTTCAGGTATGTTCGGAGATCTTAAGCTCCAATTGGTGATTTGTCGAACACATTCAGGGACGTTAGTCGAGATCGTCAAAGAGACTAGTATAAAAAGGCCAATGGTTTTTTCTAATTCAAAAATCAAAATCTTTGATATTTTAGAGCCTTTCCAACTCCTTTCTCTTGCTTTGCATACTTTGAGTATTTGTGAGCCCTTTGTGAGTGTTTACAAAGTTTGAGGAGTGCATTTTCATTTATTTTGTGTCAACACAACCCCAATCCCTCTTTTTTTCTCAATGTTTGCATCATTAAGGTTGGTTTTCGAAACCTTGTTGATATTTTTGAGTTTAAAATGCATAAAGGGTGTGGGCTTGATCCCTTTAAATAATTTCTGTGCTTGCTTTTGATGGGTAGGCAGGTAGCATCGTATTGTATGATTTGAAATATGCCCATGAAATTTCGATCGTTGATGCATGTCAAACTGTGAATTGTATTTGTGTTGATTAAATTGTGTAATTGAACTGATGAATGTGGTGGGTCTAAGTCTAATTTGATGTGGGAGAAGTCTGAGTAACCCAATGCTGACCCAATTGCACGATTTTGCCCAATGATAGACATGGTGACTACTTTCTTTAGGGCAAATCATCAATTAGTGCAATACCTAGCGATATCTAGGGGGGAATCTGAGTACCCATGGGTATAAAAGAAAATATGTGGATTGTAATGTTGGGAGGAAACTTCGTATTTGTTGTGTATATTGAATTAGCTGTGAAAATTAGGCATTGGGCTGAACACTTCATATTCCCGCGGGCTTGTCCTAGCTCGCTAAGGAGGTTAGGCGAATCGCCGAATAAGACTCAGCTCGCCTTCTTTAGCATATGCATGGTCTTGGGTACTGTTCCATTCAGTGGGCTTATCTTAGTCCACCGAACCCATTTGGCAAATCACTGAGTGGGAGAGAATATCGCCCTTGATGTCTGTGTCAACCTTTTGCACTATCAGTTTCGGCAGACTTGTCTTAGCCCACCGAAACCAACTCGAAGAATCACCGACTTGGCATTTACTTCACCTTATATGCCAGATCCCTGAGTTTATTGCTACTATCCATTTCAGCGAGCTCACAGGAACTTGCTTATCCTGTTTGGCGATCTGCCTTTTCGATAGGCGAGCCTCATAAAGAATTTGAAATATGATTCAATATGCTTTCAATTTAAACTAACCTTCACAAATCCTATGTTTGAATGTGTGCTTTGCAGGAAATGGCTAGAACTAAGGATAAACAAGTGGTTTTCTCCGACACTGAGTTGGATAGGGAGCCTTCTCCTCCTCCTCCTCCTCCCAAGAGACACAAGAGTATATCGATTAACGAGCCTTTGGAGGCTCCCCGTCATCAACAAGTTACCATCCCACAACCATCTACCCAAGAAAGGGGATAACCTAAACAGGGGGTGGTGATAAAGAGGATGGAGATCAGATCTAAGTTGGTGCAGCCTTTCCCTGCACAAGCACTGACTTCTAGAGTCCTGTTGTTATCGCTCCCAAGAGCCCTGAATAGGCTCAAAGCTCCTGGACAAAGGACAATACTTGAGGAGAGACGACTCTCCATAGATGGAGTCATGAGTGATGATTTGTCTTTAACGTTTATCAAATACACTTCATCCAATTATAAGTGCAAACGATCATTAAGCAATATATAGCCCAACAAATGAGTTGGGGTCGAATCCCATATGGAGCAGTATGTGTCCAAATTCAATCAAGAAGTACAAATGTGATCTACCTATTTAGAGGAATAGACATGAAATAAATCAAAAGGGGTGACACGAATGTTAGATGATAGGGTTTTGTTTGCAATTATCAACTACAACGAAGTCACAAACAATTTGAAATAACAATAAGGAGAGGAATTTTCGAGATGTGATCGAATTTAGGAAAATTTCGATATATGGGTAATTGAAACTACTAGTAAACAGCTACACATCAATGGGTAGGCTATACTATAAGGGAGATAGCTTTCTCTCGAACAACTTTCCCGAATCAAGTGATTTCTTCTGAACATCAACAAGCATAGCAATAAGAACAACCTATACCTTAATTCATCCACTCTCTCTCGAGCTAGATGGGTAGGATTGGGTTTAGGATTCACTCTCTCGAGTTGAACCCAGCTACACCCAATACCTACAAACCATTAATCAATATTCTTAGTTCTAAAACCTCTCTCTCGAGCAAGCTAAGAACACAAACTTAGAACTGAATTTGCAACTACAATTCATAAATTAAACCACAACTAATGATTAAGCCCATTTCAATATAGCATTTAAACAAGTAATTAACAATACTCATAAACTAATTCAACTCATAATCACATGATCACACCCCAAGAATTGGGGTTTTAGCCAAACATCATAAAAAGGTAAAAAACGGTTACCAAATTGATTAGCCATCAACTTGGTAAGAGTAATTAAGTCTTTAAAATGCTCAAAATCGAAGAAAATTAGTAACCCACTTGTAAAATCTCCAAATTGAATCTCCCAAAAACCTTCAAGTCTACTAAGAAACTATTCTAAAATGGTAGTAAGCTAAAATATGGAAAAGAGAGTCTTGGAGAGAACTACTAAATTAACAGTTCAAAATTCAATTTACAGTTGCCAAAATTAGTCATGAAGGGCCATTAGGTGAGGTAAGTCGGGTTTGCCGAATGGCTTGGCGAACTGCCCTTTTGCTCTCTTCTATCGCCTTTTTGCATTAGCTCTCAGCATCCTCAAGTCCTGTAACTTTGGGCAATCCATCTTGTCATCGCAGAATTGCTCGGTGATTCGCCGACTGCCCCTTTCCTGTCACCGACTTGGTTTCTTCCCTCAGGGCTGGAACACTGGAACTTTAGGCAATCAAAATAGCCACTTAGTGATCATCAGGCTCGCCTTTCTTCACTTATTCCGTTTGTTTTGTTCCTTTTTTCCTGTTAGTGTCCTTGCTTTGCTCCTCAATCCATATACATGAAAATCAAGGCTTTAACATCAATTTATGGCACAAATTAAGCATTTGAGGACACTAAAACTATATAAACAAATCCCTAAATGAGTCCAAATCTTGGACTCATCAAGCGATTACCTAGATATCTGGGATACCACTCAAGTCCATAAATTTGAGGGATTCACCAAGATTAGGACCCCTATATCCCTTCTAGGGTGAGGGAGTTTAACACCACATATGCTCAGGCCCTTCCAAAGAAGCAAAAGGGCACAGTCTGGAAACTACTTGAAGAAGTAGAGGTGCGTGGCAAGAAAGTCTGGTGCAATGCCGGAGCTATTAATATTGCACTGAAGATTCTGTCATATGAGTCAGACTTATATCACTTCGGATGCGTCATGATTTGGACTCCCTAAAGGGGTGGCTGGCTCCTTTGAATTTTGACTCTTCTCCCTCCTAGATTGCTGATGGTGCCTAAATCAAGAAAAATGAGTTGAATGTGGTGTCAAGATATTGGTTTTGCTTCATCAACAGCACCTAATTCCGTCACAGAATGGGTCTATCATTCGCCATGACAAGGTGATTTTAGGAGGTATTATTATTTATAGAGAGCACATACATGTGAGTGTTATCATTGCTGATGAGATGTTGCTAAAGGTGAGGCAGGAGCAGGCATCTCTTACATTTCCAGTACTGATTACGCAGTTGTGCGAGATGGCAGGAGTCCCTTTCCAAGAATCTACAAATGTTAGGATCATACGTGTCTCTTTCAGTGACATACGGAGGATCGAGGCTTAGTATTTGTGGGATGAAGAGCATGGGATTGCTAAAACATTGAAAAAGCTACAGCAGACCAAGGAGGTCATTCTTCAGGCAGCCTGAAGAGATATCTTCGAGAGACTTCAGACGTTGACTCTAGTGGAGTCACTCTAGACCTCATCCTACCTCTTACTATTGAGACATGTATTGATGCCCCAGTTGACCCTTCCCTGCCTCCTCCAGTGATCCTGTTGTTGGGCATCGATGCCCCTCTTGAGGTTTCACCACTTGAAACTCCAAACGAGAGTGCTCTATAGGCATAGCCTTTCAGTGGGACCCTTTATCTCAGCCTCCTGTACTTTTATTTATATTGCATTGAGGACACTACATTTTATTTTTTGTGGGGTGAGGGCCTTCATGCCAATATTCCCCTTTTGATTGTATTTTGTTATTTTAAGTTTTAACCAGTTGTAGTATTACTTTCATCTATATTAGAGTGCTCTTTTTATTTAAATATTGTCTTTTTATTTTTATTTCGTTACTCCATATGTTGCAACCCCCATGAGTTTAAAATCGTGAAATGCATGAAGTTTCATTGATAACAATTTGAGGATCAATTGTATTCAATATCAATGTCTTAAAAAGTACTCATGATGAGAATGATGCATAGTATTGGTGTTGGGAGAATAAAATCGATGGGGTTGCACCTTTTAGCAATTTTTTTGAATCTTTTGTTGACTAGCTGTATTTTGATGTGAGCATTGCAATGAACATCACACCTCCTTTTTTTTATCTTTTCGCGATGTGCTAAAAGAGTGTATTTCAAAGTTCCATTTATGGTGAGGTCTTACATTAATACATGCATATGGAGTCCTAGAATTTTCCTTGTTTGTCTAATTGTTTGAATCTTGGTGAATATGAGACATGATCTTGAGAAAACTTTTAAAGAGGGAACCAAATTGTCCATAATCCTTTGTGACTACCTTTTGAGGGTGTGAATCAATTTTGGCACCATTTGAGCCTAACTTATTTGTTGGTAACCAAAAGAAAGCTTCTTGAACCAAATTATCCTTACCTTCTCACCAAAAATCCTTTTTGAAGAATTGTGATGTTTGGATAGCAACCTTAGGCCAAAAGCATAAGTTAGGGGTGTGAAAAAGAGGATGCATGAAAGCCAAGTGAAGGGCAAAGAAAGATGAAATGAGACTCAACTTTGAAAGTGTTACCAAAAAGAAGGAACCCCTCCTTAGAAAAAAGAAATCATTGTGATGGAAATGCCTTGTAAAAATAAAAATGAGAAGTGAATGAAATAAAAGGGGATTCCAGTGACAAGTCAAGTTTTGAGTTCTCAAATGAAAAAAGATGGAAAAGAACTTGAGAAGAAGTGATGATGATTGCAACAATGTTTTTAAAATGTAAAGTCACCAATCCAAACTGATCATAGCTTAACTCTCAGCCCCATTACAAGCCTAAAAGACCCTCAAGATCCTGCATGAACTAGATTATGTGATGATTGGAAAATATGGGCAAACCTATGGGACAAAGCTTGCATGTGTTTCTCTTTTGAGAGAGTGAGAGTAGCATTGATTCCTTATATCTTGGTTGATTTTTTTTTGTGAGAGAATGGAATCATTTTTTATGTGAGGGCACCTGAATGCATTTGTTGAAACGTGTTCTTGCATTAGACAAGAAGCTAAAGTGAGCTTGAGCTTGTGTTGAGACTAGCTAGTCATCATTTGAAGCTTTTTTTTATCATGATTGAGGGTAACATGTTATTGAGATTAGTCTTGCTATGGAACTTGTATGTTAGCCCTCATTGAGTACTGTTGTAGACACCCTTATTGAACTTATTGTGTTCTTGATTTACTTGAGGACAAGCAAAAGTTTAAGTTGGGGGTGTTGATGAGTGGTAGATTTGCACTCATTTAAGGTCCATTCAGCTCAATAAATAGTGTCCTTAGTGCCTAATTTTTTCCTATTCTAATAGAATGTTGATGATTTGCAGCTATGAATACAATTAGACAAGGCAAAGACTGATGTTTGAAAGAATGGCCAAATATGCAAAGGGAAGTGCAAAGTAAACATTGATGATCGCCTAACAAGAAGGGTGAATCGCCAACTGAGCACGACCTCACCCAAATTGACAGTGCATAACACTTGTGTCTATTAAAGAAGGTCGGTGGACTCCAGTAGATACGGCGATACGCCGAATGACGTCGATCCTGATTCACATCGCCCAAACCGATAGTGTTCAAAGCAAAAATTGGATGCTCGAAAGGCGAACCAAGTTGGTATTCAGCGATTCGCCGAACGTGAAAGGCTGACTCAATCGAGTTCGCCAACTGAGGTTCAAACACCTGAAGCCTAGAGCATCCTAAGGTGAGCTGAGGAGAGAAGGGTGATTTGCCGAACAGGTTTGGTGATCCCGAATAACGTTGCCTAGTAAGCCGCGAAATGGATTTTGGGCCAAATTTTGGGAAAGTATAAATAGCCCAAAAGATACAGTTTTTAGGGAGTTCGCTAAGTTCCAAAAGTTCTCTTTTGAAAAGAGTTTGAGAACACTCTACCTTTAAAGAACACTTTTCTAGCTTTTGGAGTTTTACAAATTGGTGTTTGATTTTGATAAATTGAAGTTGAATCCAAAGTGGGTTTACTTTTAATTGCTTGATTTCAATTTACCCATGGTTGCTTTCTTGGAAGGTATGATCTCTTTATTTTTTGTGATGAGTGGTTAAAACCCCAAGATTTAGGGGTGCTAGAATGGGGTTGGGTGTTGATTTAATGTAGTGGGTATTGTGCTATGTTCTATTTGTTGTTGTTCATGCATGAATTTGGTCTAATTACCATGGGGTTAACTTAAGGGTTAAGGTTGCAAATGTAATGCCCACTCCCAATCTCTAGTTGATGCTCGAAAGAGATTAATTGAAGTGGGTAATTAGTTTAATACTAGCAATTTAGGTTTGATGTTTGTAACTTGCTTGAAAAAGAGGTTATGGGTCAGATCTATTTGCCCTGTTCTTGAAAGAGAGAATAGAGTAAGGTATTGGATTGTTTAGGATTGGCATTTAGATTAGAACGAAAGGAGATTCTAGGTATAGATGCTTTGAGATCGAACGATGATTAGCGCCAATGAAGATGACTTAGCATATTCATGAATGTTCATCACTATAGAGAAACACAATTACCCCTATGTGATGTCGATTTTCAATCCTGCACCCCTATATTGCTTGTTAACTCTTGATTTCATCGATATTTTAGTTTAATTGTGATAATTGATAACCAAAGTTTTATATTAAGTTGGTGGTATCATCCACCCAATTGTTCTTACTATTAAAAATGAGCTAATTTAAAGTCCAAGTTTCTTGATAAGGAATTCTCCATGATATACCATTCCCTGTGGGATACGACCCCGACTCTTAGTTGGATTTTTATATTGACCACGACCACTCACTCTTTTAATTGGTTTTGGAGAGTGATTTGAGCGATATCAATTATCCCTATCATAAATGTCATTTCTCCTATATCATATTTTATAACATTAAATTATCATAAAAAATAAAGGTCAACTAAAATTTTTATGACTTTTAAAATAGGCATTTGGCCATGAAAATAATATTAAAAAATCACTTTCTTTTGGAATTTTCAAAGTTGGAGTTGTGCTTAGCCATAATTTTTGCAATTAATATATAGAATCTTTATGTATTTTTTAAGAAAATATAAAATATTATTGAACATGGAATATGATTTAAACGAGGTTATTTAATAAAAAATAAAAACTTAAGATTTCTTTGAAAAATAATTAATCAAAAAAACTGGAAAAATAAGAGAAAGTGAAAACAAGATTTTGAATGTTTTCCGAAATTCAAATACAATTTCAAGTTGTATTTGCAAATTTTATGGACAAAAGATGAAGTGAAATAATTCTCCTAAAAAAATAAAAAAATTCTCATGGCACATGTTCTCAAAAATGTGGAAGACAGTAATACTAATTTCTACTAGACAAAAACGTGAAAGATGGGACGACCAAGGCTAAAATGGTACTTTTTGCAAACAAATGTTCTCTCTCCACAAATCTAGAATCATCCAATGCAAGATATTTAACCCACTCTAAACCATAAATGTCACGCCCTGAGTCTATCCCCTAGACATAACACGGGACCTAGGGTCACGAGTGACCCCAAGCTAACCTTGAGTTTTGCATATATCAAGCATACTGAATATAACTGAGTAAAACATATACTATGTGGAAGATAAAACAGTGGATATCTAAAATGGGAAAAAACCCAACTAGTTTGATTATATAAAACATAATAAGATTTTAGTGATAACTTAAACAACCACTTAACAACTCAAGTTGAATCTACTACTACTGAAAAGCCTCTAACTGAATTGAGTTGATGGGATATGCCCCCAATTAACTTTAGCAAGACTGAATTCTAGGGACCTAGTGGATGAAAGGAACCCACTAGTGAAATTTCACATACCTAGTGACGAAATCTACAGAAAAATCCTTTGGATTTCGAGGCTGAACTTTGAAGAATGTTTCTGCTTGTTCTTGGAAGATTCGATCGCCTCTTTCTCTTCTTTTCTCTCTAAGTTGGGTGATTATTGGAGAATGAGGGTTCTGGGTATTTCTGACTAGATTATTAGGCTTAGACTAAGTAAATCAACATAGTTTAGGCATCAAACGACGTAGTTTAAGTGCCTAATGCATCACAGAAAAGACCAAAACGACCCTGGCTTAAAACTGACGAAGTACCATCTACTACGGGACTATCAAATCGTCATTTGAACTACTTCTCGTTGACTGGGTCGTGGTTCATGCTCTGCCCGACAGGGCTTCACTAAAATGAGCATAATTTTTTTACTCTGAGCTTGGATTTTATCAAACTCGGTGGCGTTGGAAAGAGGATTTAATTATCTTTAAGTTAATAGGTCATGGGCCACCTAATTCATTTTGTGCTAAAAGATATGACTGTTTGAAGTTGACCCAAAAGTCATTTTGCTCTAAATAACTGCTGACCCTCACCTTAGGCCAGACCTATGGTCCGTAAGTCCAACCAAAGACCGTACTGGTCGGTCGTGGGTGGGATCAGAGACCATTGAATCTTGGACCCCAACGGCGGAACCCCACCTACGGACGGTGGGCCCATCGACGGACCGTGGACCACGACTGTCGGCCTCATTTTGTGATCCTGAATTTCCTCTAAGTCTAGGACTCACCTACGAGACCTACCTATGGCTCGTGCATTTAATCACGAACCATCCTGGTGAACCGTCGCTAAGTACTGGAACCTTGACTCTTATTGGAACTTGAACTGGCCAACCACGGCCCCACCTACGGTCTTGGTTCTATCTACGGTTCGTGGGTGGTTCCTTGGTACTGACACCAATTTTCTGAAAAAACTAGGATTTTCTCCCTTATGAGATCCGAGGACAATAAATCTTCATTCTTCGATTCTTCTATCTCCACAAAAGTGAAGCATATGGATTCTTCAGGAGGTATATTCTTTTTCAAATTTTGCTACAAAACAATAACAACGAAACATATGGATTCTTCATAATTCCAGGTATATTTTCTTCCAATTTTTGCTACAAAATTCTTTCAGTTTTTTTACCGACTTGAAATTTACGACTCAATTCTGAGGTGATGTCTTTATTATTCTATCTCATTCTCTTTCCCAATTTTATGGCTGAAATTCATGGGTGATGTGAAGGCTTATATAGGAAAATAACAGATTATTAACGGGTTCGAGTTCACACTTTCTGGAATTGAACTGATTTTTTTATCAATAGGTATGCATGTACCGATTTGTTAAGGTTATTTAACATTGTTGTTTGGATCCAGTTACTCTTTACTCTAGCTCTCCACTCTCTCTGTGTCACTCTTTCTCTATATTAATGTATATGATATTGAGTAGAGCTGTCAAAATGGGTTGACCCAACCCAACCCAATCCAACCCTAATAGGCTAGAGAGTTAAATGGGTTGGGACGGGCTAACCCTTTTAATTAAAGGGCCTATAAAATAGCAGCCCTAAGCGGGCCACGGGTTGGAACGGGTTGGCCCTTCAACCAAAAAATGAACAATATTACTCTCTTAGAAAAAGAGTATCGAACGTTGACGTTTATGAACATGACATCAATACATACAAATTTTTATTTATGAATCACACACTTCGGTGAATACTTACAAAAATATATTTATGAATCACACACTTCGGTGAATACATACAAAAATACATAATAGCCATCGTAAGATTTAGCGGGAAAATGTTGATCATTCCACCATTCCTCCCACAAAAACTAGCTAGTTTAAAAGACTTGATTTTTTTATTTTTAAAAATATTTATTGCTAAAAACTTTACAAATAAAACACTACTAAAAATATATATAAAAAATATTTTTAAATATTCATAGCTCACGGGCTGGTCTCTGAGGCTTACGGGTTGGGCCTACGAGGCTAGCGGGCCAAATGAGACTGGTCTAAAAAGCCTTGTTCCTAAATGGGCCAAAAAAATTAGGCCCAACCCCACTTAATTCAAGGGTTAGGTTGGGATGGCCTAGCGGGCCAAGCCCATTTTGACAGCTCTAATATTGAGACTCCTTTCGGAAGAAATAGACAATTGTTAGGTCTATAGTGATTAAAGCCCTTTCAATCTAGAATTGAGTTTGTTTGTTTTACTCCAATTTCCTTCAACCCTCAAACAGAGCTAAGATTTTTATTAAGGGAATTCAGAATATAAAGAGATAAACACATATAACAAAAAATAAGGAGTTTCAACTCTACTATATATAAATACGAAATAATTTTGGCCTTATATATACTCTAAGTTTTTTACTATGAAACCCCCTCGGTACCCTGGCTTCGTCCCTCCCCTAAAATGTGATTGACTTGGTTGATGACCTATTGGCATTTAAGTTTGGGACTACAATCACTTATCAGAACTCTGTTATGATAGGCCGAATGCATAAATTTACATATATGTGGAATAAGTAAACAGTTGACAATGGCGTTTGATGATTCAATAGGAAAAAAAGAGAACAATTTCGTGCAATATTTACAGTTATATATGTACACGAAAATGGAGTGACAAGATACTATACAACTCCTCTTGTATGAACTGATGTCATTTAAATGTAGTAGGAGCTATCTAACTGTCACGACCCAAGCCTAGGACATAGACGTGACCGGCGAATGGGGAACCCGAAGGAACCCCAAACAAGCCTCATAGCGTATCATTACACATCCTTGGTCGCGGAAGCAATTAAAATGACCATAAGCGATAAGCATAATCAAGGGGGAAATCGGGACTAAGGGAGC
>JAJOOR010050597.1:0-10840 GCA_036250505.1 Solanum acaule | reverse complement strand
TTCAATTTTTTTATTTTTTACCCACCTTCACCCCCCCCCCCTTCCAGCCAGCCCCATACCCCTCCCCTCCCCCCCAAAAAAAAATTTGTTTTTCACCCCTACCCTGACCCCCCTCCCCCGCCAGCCCCACTACCAGCCCCTCCCAAAAAAAAAGTTTGTTTTTAAAAAATATTTTCAATTTTTATTTTTTCACCCCCACCCCACTCCTACGCCGACCCCCCCCCTCGCCAGCCCCACCCCACCCCAAAAAAAAATTAAGTTTATTTTTTTAAAAAAAAATTCAATTTCAATTCAAAAATTATTTTCTACTCTCTAGTAAAAAAAAGAGATATTTTCTCAAAAATAATTTTCATTCATAAATCAAATATTAAAAAATCTTTTCCGAAAAATATTTTCTACTCACCAACCAAACATGAGAAAATAAGTCAAAAATCTACTTATTTTCCAAGAAAACATTTTCCTTCGTACCAAACACACCCTAAATGTACTATTTTCTTTTCCTATTTCTTAGAATATGTTACTTTGTTATTTTATTTTTTGTGTTTAAATATTGGAAATTTTAGGCAAATGTCACAATATTAAGAGCTAATTTTAGAGAAGCCGAAGATAGCTCTACATAAATACCCAGCTTTATTGTGATAGAGAAGCCGAAGATAGAAAGAGAGATGCATCTATGGCCATCTTTGAGATTAAGGGATTCTTTCAAATTGGGTTACTTGAAGAATCTTGAATGGAATCTCCATAGAATGAACAGTCAGAAGCAACGTGACAACAATCAGAAGCTTTTGGATGAGCCAACCAGCAGTTCTAATAACGGTGGACGAGAAAAATTTGAGCTGTTTTGTAGAGAATTCCTCATGATCCTTTCTTGCTGCTACTGTTGTTTCTGCTGTGGAGGTAATAACCAATAATATGCTTTCTTTTTTTCTCTTTGTGATTTATAGGGATTTTGCTTTCGGTTACCAGACATCTCTATATAACATTTTTCAATTACCCATATTTAAAATTGATTGTACAAGAGAACTTGAGATGATTTCAATCTGGGTAGCAATTTCATTGTTACCAATTCATTTGATATGAGGAGTTATCTAAAATAAACTTCTCATAGATTAAGGCATATATGTTGTACCAACAAAGTAAAGCAGAAAATAGATTTGAGGCTGTAACAGTTTCTGAGAGGCACTTAGGAACGTAACTTATGCAATCAAATAGGAAGAGGTTATTCCCACATGGATCCTCTCTGCATTATTATTATTCCCGGATAGTTTCCCCATTGCATCGTTGTAGTGAGCGGGTCTAGTAAACCTGTCCATGGAAGATTTCTCACGCCTAATTAGACGTGTTTTTTTCTCTAAACAAGGTGAAAAGCTCACCTAGTCTAAGAAAATGGGGATGTTTCAAGTAAGCTAAGCAAGTACTACACAATTTTGAGTTAGAACCATATACTCAGAAAGCAGGGAAGTAAATCCAAGTCAATTTTATCTAAAGATACTATTGTTTATCAAAGGTTGGGTTCATCCTTCATTTTTTGACCTTCCTCTCGTTCAAATCTATAAATCTTCTCCACTTCCAGTGTTAAGCATACATTGGCACTGTGATATTGTATACTTTACAAGGGCCTCATTTGCTTAAGTTAAATCGTAGAAGCTTTCAGTTCAAAATGTGGTAAAGTCCTTCACTCAAGGGAAGAACATCATTCTGGACTAGAAATCAACCTTGTATGGTTGTGGCTCAATACACTGAGTCAGGAGGCCCACCTTTACAAGTGCTATCCATGAAGCTTTGTAATACATGCACAAAAGAAAAGAAAATAATGTATATTTGTTTGCATTTACGTGTAGTTGATTTCCAAAGAATAGGGCTTATACCTGCTGCTAGACATTGCTTTAACTTATATTTGCTCTATATGGTGTGAGTTCCACTTGTAGCATACAAATCAATGTTCACATAATCAGAAATAAGAGTTAAAGTTGCAAAAGCTGCAGTAGGATCCTGTTTAACCTTTCAACAGCAAGTTGAAATAGATGAACGAACTACCATATACTATCTCTAGAGGCACAAGTTTTGTACTTTATAAGCTCATTTATCATTGAGCTCAAATTATGTAGAGCTACTGTAGGAAGTTCTTTCCAGGAAAACCAAATTCTTAATACAGAATGAGCAAGGAGTATATCATTGAAACACAGACAAAAGGGAGACACTGCAAATTGTCAAACTAGAATAAGTAATATTATTAGGATTGACACTGTAAAGAAACAAAAGTCATCACGAAATTATATTAGCTTTTGCTAGAACTTATAGTGCAAACCTAAGTTGGAAAATATGATCCCAGTTTTTGTTTCCTTCTCTTTGGAGCTCCAGCAATGATCATGCTGTTTAAGTGGTTTGTAATCAAAATTTGATATAGTTTTGGTGGTTCTATTCAAATACGTTGATATCGTGTCGACGTGATTATTTGTTGTACTCTACAGTGGGGAACTTTCTGGTGGATTTAAGATCAAAAGTGATGAAGTGTGAGGGACAGGATCTAATTGAGAGTTTTACAATCAGTTTGTCTTGTTTTGATGATACTGGTGATTGACGATGTAAGGGATCTGTTTAGGAGCATGTGTCCCCAAGAGGGTTCACATGAATCCACTTGGTTGAATTTTTTTATTATTATTTTAGTGTATTTAAATGTTTAAAAAGCAAAATTACGTACATATTTTTTTCTAGTTAATCCTCTTGACAAAGCATGGTCATGTGAATCATTACTTAACAAAGAGCTAGCGTTGAATTCAACATGTGGTGGTAACTCTGTAGCCCCCTCCCCTCAGTTATGATTTTTAATCTGTGTGATTGCAGTTGGATGTGCAAACAGTAACCAATATTCACCCTCAGCAACTTCTCCACATCTAACCTTGTTTAGTTTTATACATCTATCTATTTTATTTCAAATTTGTTTTCTTACTCAATTCCAAAAAAGCGTATTCTGAAGTCTTTTAACTTCAAAATTGGATCTTTCAATAAAGTGAATTGTGTTACTAGCTTTCATTACATTTACTTATATATGCAAGTATATTTGTTGAAATTACTTATAGTTTCTTAATTAATCCTAAGTTAGTTTTTGTTGAAACTTTTTGCGTATAGTTTGAAATTTCTAGCTTAATTTAGATGCTCTTCTTCATTCATAATTTGTAGTAGTTTAGTTTACTTTATTGGGAAAATGTACAAGTACCCCCCTAGACTATGACCGTATGACCGAAATCCCAGAAACACACCTTAACTAAACTAAGGTCCTATTACCCCCTGAACCCATTTTTTTTTTGTAATTTTGTGCACCTTTTTGGCTTATGTGGCATTCAAATATCTCCCACGCGCCTCAATTGCGTGGAGTCACGGAGTGTGCCACGTAAGACAAAAGGTGTACAAAATTACAAAAAAAAAGAAAGTTCACGGGGTAATAGGACCTTAGTTTAGTTAAGGTGCGTCTCTGAGATTTCGGTCATAGTCTAGGGGGTACTTGTGTCTTATCCCTACTTTATTACTCTTTATGTTCTGCTATCTTCTGGTTGTTATGATAACTTTAATTTGTTATTTATAGATAGGGTAAAAATGTTTATATTTTCTTAAAATTCTTAGAGTTTAATAAATTTCTAAGATGGTTAAATAGATTTTTGTTCAATTTAAATAACTGTTAAAGTCATAAAAATATTTTTTTTAAAATTAATTAGATATATTCTTAACATAATTTGTAAAAGTAATGAATTGAAAAAGAAATTCAAATTTTTGCCATTTTCTTTTAAAGTTAAACAAAGAATCAACTTCAAAATGTCTTCATATTAACATCACAGTATAAAGGAAAAAAAGAACGCAACAGACAAATCCAACTTGCAGCCTTCCATGCTGTCTGTAAGGTCGACTAACATCGTCTCCAACTGAACTTGCTTGTGCAAAAACTTAGGTCCGTTACTGTAAATACATGCTATAGGTGTTCTCCAATGATGACTAGGATGTGCCAAAACTGATTAGAGAAGCATTAGCAGTTGCAGCAGGCTTTTGGGTGCTTCATGGGATAAGGGGGTAGTATGGACCACAGGCGAGCTGTGCGAGTGGCATTGAATTAGGTCATGTAGGAGGATGAGAAGAAATAAAATGTGGTAATGAGAGTCTACAGGGGTGGTTGCCCTCTGAGGGGGCCGGGGGAGGGGGGGAAGGATATTGAAGGAATGCTGAGGCAGTGAGTAGCTTCTCTTGAGATTTCTCTCGATTGCGTTACAATCAAACTTTCTGGAAATATTTACTTCTATTTTGAGTTTTAGCACCAAAGTAATATTGTATGTTCTTGAAGTGTACGAGCTAAAGTCTGGTTGAATGTTTTCGAATACAGTATCGTCCTTATCCGTGGTAACAATCAATGTTCACTGCATGTGGTATAAAGAACAAGCATACTTGTTTCTTGTTTGTTCATATATTTTACTTCTGTTATGTGTCATGTTGTCCCTGGCTGGGTGCTCGACTTATGGTACTTCAAGGATTTTTCCTCGCAATCCTTTTGTAGGCATCTCTACGTGTACGTGTTGTCTTCTTTCTGGTTCTCTATTATCTTCTTTCAGAATATCTAGACAAAGGGTTATTAGTTTAAAATTATTCAATTAGTGCAAACTCACCTCGATTTTGTGTATGTGTCGTATCTTTTAGCATGTCAATGGTTTAAAGAATGCAGTGATATAGGTTATTAGATAATTTTTCTTTATTCTTAACAGTAATAGTGGGCTGCTACGAGATCATGTCCTGAAACTGTTGAGCAGGAATCCTAAGCCTTATTTAACATTGTACCGTTTACCTTTTTTTTTCTTTCAGAAGTTTCTACGTGCATTTATCTCTCTTTCTTGAGTGTTTCGCTTATTGAGATCAGTTCCTCTCAATTGGATGGAATTCCTGCTTTTAGCATCTGTGGCAGAAAATCTACTTTTCTTGTTCAAGATAAATGATTTTATCAGAGGGAGTTTCTGGTTTTCTGAACTTTTAGATAACAATGGAAGGCGATTTGTGTTTAGCTTTTCAGGGTGGAATTCCTGAAATGGCTTAATCTTAATCTCTCCCTATCTCTGCCTTTTTGTCAGTTTTATCATCTTACAAAATGATATTTTATACTTTATGCTGTAAACGTTTGTATAATAAAATATCAAACAATTTATATGAGCTAAGATATATCTTAAATCGTAAATCTTATAACTGTTTTCTGCGTATTATAGTAGCATTTTTCGTTGTTTTTATCATTCTTACCTTAAAAGCAATTATTTCCCATATTCATATTAATATTGTGCTGCTGCATTTGTGACTATATTTCTTGTTGACGAGTCTTTGTTATCTGATAGCTGTGTCTCTCGTGCAGCTTGTGTTGCTGATGAAGAAGACTAAACAGCAGAAAGATATTGGAAGAATCTATTGGAATTAGAAACTGTTAAGATAATAGTTTGAGACTTGTTGAAAATTGTTTGCTGTAATTTAAGCTTCACAGCTGTTGTGCTAACTCAATTATTGTTTGTCTGTATTGAATTATATTGGGGAGTAATTTAACCATAGATTAGGAAATGATTTAGGTTTCATTTAATGGTAGATCTCAACAACTGGAAGTTTGCAATCGTGATAAATTACATCTTTTGATTTTACTTTGATATTATTGAAATGAAATGTTATGACCCTTATGAATTATCTTTCGAAATCAATAAAATATTTCCATGGGACTCAACATGGCAAGCAAATCAAAAAGGAAGTTAGGATGGGCCCAGCCCGCTGTGGGGTGGGGGGGCGGGGTGGACAAATGGTTATGGCGGCTTGAAGGAGTAGTGGGAATACATATAGCAAGAAGCAACTAAAATGGTGCTAGGGATTTTGAGAGGTAATTTTAGTGTTTATCGAGGAGAGGAGATTGACGGTGGAATGGAGAAGTTCAAGGAAAAGTGGAAGCAAAGAAGATTGCTTATATACAATTGGTGGAGTGCAAGTATAAGGAGGAGAAGTAGACGAATAAGGAAAAGTACAAGGTGACAAAAATGAGGTTAAGTTACTGGTTACAACGATCAAGACGACAATTTTTGAACGTATGTATGTGGAACTAGGGGATAAAGGCGGATATAAGAAGTTGTACAAGCTCGAGAAGGTGTGGGAGAGATAAGTGATAACGCTCAACTACACTTCATCCAATTCTAAGTGTAGGCGGTCGTTAACAAGTATAAACTCAACTAAGAGTTGGGGTCGATCCCACAAGGAGTGATACAGTAGAGAATTCATTTAAGAAGTAAAATTGTGTCCTAATCGTTTGTAAAGGTAGAAGTTTCGCAACATCAAAGTAAATCACAAAGTTTAGAGAGTTAATATCAAATGGGGGGATTCTGGTAACCAAATTATGACTACTAAGAACCGGAAGTAAACAAGGAGAGAAGGTTTCTTGGGAGTGTGATAAGTTGAATGCTAATTTCGCATAATGGGTGATTACGAGTTACTCGTAGATGTTGAATATCAGTGGGTAGGCTAGGTTTTGAGTGCAATAGTCATTTCTCAATCAACTATTGCGATTCAAGTGAGTTCTTTCGAACCTCAACAAGCGAAACACAATTGAACAACCCATTACCTTAATCAATCCACCTTTTCAAGCTAGATTTGCAAGATTGCAATCAAACTCACTTTCTCAAGCTAGATTTGTAACAATGCAATCAAAACAGTCATCAGCTAATAGTTCGACTCTAACACCTCTTTCTCAAGAAAGTATCAAGTTATAAGCTGGAATTGCATTTGCAACTACAATTCCTCAATTAAAACATGAGCAATTAATCGAACCCACTTAAAATTAACAATAAAATCAGTAACTAACAACACTCATTAGCTAATTAACGCATTCAACTACATAATCACACCCCCAAGAATGGGGGTTTCAGCCAAACATAGTAAAGAACAAGAAATTGTTACCAACGAAGTTTTTCATCAGATTTGACAACGATCCACAAGTCTCCAAATGCTCAAATTAAAGCTAAAAATCTTACAATATCTAAATCCTTGCTCAAAAATGTAAAAACAATGTTCTAAAATGTAAAAGATCAAAAACCCAGAAGTAAACAATGTGGGAACTTTTCAGTACTCCTTCTCTTCTTTTGAAAATTACATTTATACGTTCTCAGAAATTTAGTGCGGAGTCCACTCGGCGAAGTAAGTCGGGCTTGCCGAACTGTTCGGCGATACGCCTAGTGCTCCTCTTATCGCCTTTTTGGCGTGTCTTTTCACCCATTTATTCTGTAACTTTCGGCGAAGTAAGTCGACATCGCCGATCTGGTCGGCGATTCACCGAGTGCTCCTCTTCTCACCTTCTTGGCATGGTTTTTCACCACCTCTTTCTGTAACATTTGGCGAGCTAAATTGGTGTCATCGATCTCTTCGGCGTGTTGCCAAATTGCTTGTTTGACCGCCAAGTTGGTTTTGTCCATGGGCTGGCATGCTGGATCTTTAGGCGAGTTGAAGGCCCACTCGGCGAGTCGCCGAGTGGCTTTGGCGAGTACCAACTTTGCTTTCCTTTAACTTTTTCAGCTTTTTCGCTCCCATTTTCCTCGTAATGTCCTTGCCTTGCTCTTTTTCCTTCGTTGCTGCATATTAACATTTTAACATCAATTATGAGAATTAATTAGGCATTGAGGACACTAATTCACTGAATATTAAGCCTTAAATGAGTCGAAATCCTCGACTCATCAATAAGCCCGAGACTCGGATCAAATGAAGTGCATCAATGACAAGAATGCAAGGTGTTGGTGGAAGAGATACCCATTAGATGAAGATAGCAAGCATACTTCCATAAACTCTTGAATGAAGAAGGGGCAGAGACAGTGTGTTGGGTGATTTAGAGAACTATGAGAGTTACCATAATTTTGGATATCGTAAGTATTTTAAGGTTAAGGAGACTAATCATGCTATATTGGTAGCATTAGTAGGGGAAGAGCGATCGAATCAAATGAGATTCTGGTGGAGTTTTGGAAGAGCACTAACATGGTAGGTATGGGGTGGTTAACTAGGTTGGTTAATGTCATTTTCAAGACAACAAAAATTCCCGAAGAATAGAGGTGGAGTATGATCGTTCCATTGTTTAAGAACAAGGGTGATATCCAAAAGTGTAACAATTACAGAGGTATCTAATTGGTAAGACACACTATGAAAGTCTAGGAGAGGGTGGTGGGATGACAGTGAAGAAGGGTGTGTCCATTTTTTGGAATCAATTCGAAATCATGCATGAATGTTCTACTACTGAAGGCATCCATTTGTGAGTAAACTTCTGGAGAAATATAAAAAAAATGAGAGACAATTATGATATTCATTGACTTTGAAAAGAATTACAACAAAGTCCTTTCAAAACGCTTGGAAGCTAAAGGAATATTGGTGGCTTACATTAGGGCGATGAAAGGATATGTATGATGAAGCCAAAACTCATATTAGAATTGTGGAAGGAGACTTATAGCACTTCCTACTGGAAAAAGGAGTTGCAGAAGGGATCAACACTTAACATGTTCCTATTTGCCTTACTGATTAATGAATTAACGCAGTATATTCATGATAAAGTGCATGGTGTATGCTACTTTCAAATGACATAGTACTGATTGATGCGACATGCATCATAGTTGATAATAGGTTGGAGTAGTGGAGACAAACTCTGGAATCTAATGGGTTTATGTTAAACAGGACCAAAACATAATAGTTGGAGTGCAAATTCAGTATTGCATTGCTGCAGACAGAATGAAGTGAAGCCTGACACTCAAGCTATCAGCAAGAGAGATAGTTTCAAGTAGCTTGGGTTCTTAATCCAAGAAAGGGGGGATATTGATGAAGATATCTATGACTCCCTTCCTGTTTTAACGTTGGAATTAACTCGTACTATTAGGATAAGACTAGAAGTTCTTAACATATTAGAAAGGATGTTTTATAAGATATTTTAATTTCTCAAAATTTCATATGTTAAGTTGTGAAGTCAAGAAAGTTGCAAAATAAAAGTTGGCAAAAGTTTTTGTAAATGTCGTTAAGGAATTCTCTGAAATTTTGGGTCAAATGTCTTATCAATTTTCTCCTAAATATAGAAGGAGTCAGAATACCCATAACCTATTAAATCGAAGGTTCACGAGTCTAGTTTCAAAGTAACTAAACAGTTTGTCCATACAACTTCAGAATAAAAAAATATGCACATTTTTATGAGACTGCACAAACATATACCTCTAAGTGGGTCCACTTAGTTCCTTAGTCGTTGGTCTTTATAAAAGACCACCTTCTTCATATTTTTTTCATTAAAAATAGACGAAAACCCATAAAAAAAGCTCTTAAGAGAGCTTTCAAATACTCCTAGGGTGTTTAGTTTCTCAACTCGAAAGTTTAACGGAAGTTGCTCTACGTAGAGAGCTCATCAGTGTGGTATAATTATCTTGTCGATTTAGGCTCCATTTATTGTTGATGAAAGGATGAATATTCTTAAGCTTCATGTATAAAAAAAATTGGTTGAGGTAATCTTCTTCTTACAACCCTCATTCGTAATTCCATGTTATAGTATCATTTTTATAGACTTTCGAGCCATGTGGTGGTGTATTTGATATTCTGGTTATGGGAAGCCCCTTTATCTTATTTAGTTTAGCTATTATTGTTGTGTATTGATGGTTTTAAGGTGCTGGAGAGAATGGGAGTCGGTTTGATTTCGATTAGAGTCACATACAATGGTTATTGGATTGAACAATGTAAAGTAAGCCTTGTTATATTGCCTCGGGATCTTGTCTCTCCTTCAAGATGTTATTGGAATATCGTCATTGGATATTAGTTATTGTTTATTGTTGTTATTAGCCTCATTTTATGCTTTGGACTTGGCCGTTCATGAGTATGACATTAGCGCCTTATCAATTAGTTATGACTCGTTTTTGCAGCCTTGTTGATTTTTGCATTGTTTTATTACTTTCGGTTGGCTAAGCTTCATAGAGACACCTTTTGGGTTTTGGTTGAAAGGTATGTTAAGACTAGAATTACTCTTCTACCACGATCATGATATTCTAGGCTTGTTATGGCTTATATATAATCGTTATATGACTTATAGCTTTATCATACTGAGTTGGCTACCAGCATATGATATAATGTCTATCAACAACACTCCACTCATTGCTTAGTGGCATAGAAAAACATGTTATGATTGTGTTTGGATTGATTATGATTACTTGTTATTGTTGTGATGTTTTATCATCTAGTTGTCGTCTATGAGATTGTTTTGGTCTCAATAGACACTAACACTACATGTTTCTTGATCATACAGATTGATTGTTATATTATTCCTACGGGTTGGATATATTGTTCCTACGGGTCGGGTAAACCGTATCTATGAGACGGGCACGGAGTGCCTACAATGCAACATATGTATATATTGTATCACAGAACCTCAAATTTCATTAATTCATGGCATATGAACATCTAGATAGCTTAGATCAGATTATCATTGGGATCGAGGTAATTAAGGGAGCTAGTATGGGTATTTAGTAATTGTTTGTGCTCGTTAGGACTTATAGTGATTGTGTGATGTTTGTACCTTTCGGGCTTGTGGGGGCCAGGTCAGATTATTGTTGGTTATGTGTTTATATTGTCCTATTATAGGAAGATAAGGTATTGTACTTGTGTTCCACCCCTGCCCTCTCGGTCAATCCTTATATTTCAGTTTTAGCTTTTAGTTGTCTTACCCTCTCAGTACATTATTTTGTACTAATGCCCCTTCCTCAAAGGCGTTTCATTCATGCTTGTAGGTCCTGAGGGGCGACCAACTAATTGGTTCACTCTTTTTTTTTGGAGGGGGGGAGGG
>JAJOOR010050596.1:0-10342 GCA_036250505.1 Solanum acaule | reverse complement strand
GCTTCCGCCTGTGTATATTGTTATTTGCCTACTCTTGTTTAGTTTCTACCCTCAGACCCATTACTTGTTGTTCCGGGTTACGGGTTGGCTTACCTGCTGGTGGGTTATAGTAGGTGCCATCATGACTTGAGAAATCGGGTCGTGACATCTAGTCATCTTCTATCTTTGTTCCAATTGATACTAACAAGTAATTATATTTTAATCTCAGTTCAGAGATAGAATACATGATATCTCTTGGACATCTAGATATCCCAGGAGAAATTTTAGTGGGTCAAATAATACATTTGGTCATTTCTAAATGGCACCTCATCATTATATAATTACCTGAATTTCCTGAGCTTCTTTATGCTTTCTTTATAAATTGTCAACAACTACCTTTTGAAGGCACCAAAGCAGTTATTTAGGAGCCTTCCTCTACTCCAAAATAGAAAAAAGCCTTACTGTTTGATTTAGATTATAGTCATAATTAGAATAAATGGAGTGTTGCTTACTAGTATAAGATTAAAAAGATTAAGATTACTATGTTTTGCCAACTCCAATGTAGAACACAAGTAAGCTGAAAGGTTATCAAAATAATTGCCAAAATATAAGTGCATTACTGACTGTTGAGAATTTTGTTGATACAACCTTTCTTCATTTCTCATTGAGTTTTTCTCAATATCATTAGCTGCAATGAAATTGAAAAAGAAAACATTAGTTAATACAGACATGAATGTAAAAAATTAGTTAACAAAAGAGCCAAAGGCTCAGGAAGTTGCACAATAATCTTCAATAATGAAACTCAAACTCAAGGAAGCTGCTTTCATCCCTTTCCAAAGAGAAGTTTAGCTATCTTTTATTAAAAGCATCCATTTTACCCATCATCATATTTTCATTAATAATAAATAGGTGCAAAAACAATCGAATAAAGAAAAAAATTCACCTGAAATCAGAAATACAATATTAAAATGTGATAGACAAACTGCGCCATAGAGGAGGATTACAAAATTATACCCAAAAGTGAAATGCTATAAATTTGAGATTTATATAAAAAAAAAATGTATAGCATGAGAGAGGAAGAAAGTATGTCACGATCCAAAATTCACATGTTGTGATGACACCTATGTTCTGAGCCGATAGGTAAGCCAACCCACTAGTTTTATAGATTTAACTAAATAATTAAGGTGAAAGATAAAAAAACAAGTGGAATACCTCAGGACTAAGTCTTTCATAAGTATGAAATGCGGAAAACTAAAATACCACTCCAGAATTGGTGTCATAAGTACAAGAGATTCTGAAATACAATGCAAGTATGAAACTATATGAAAAGCCTAAACGTAAAAAAATTCTGTTTGAATACGAAAACAACAAAATAAATAATAAGATAGAGGGAGGTGTGAGCTGCGGAACCGCCAAAGAGCTCAGCACAACTCCACGATAATGCAAGCTTGGACTAATAAGCTCCACAACTACGCTCATATCTGGAATTGGATCTGCACCACAAAAAGGTGCAACAAGTGTAGTATTACTACGAAACCACGTGTACCCAGTATATCTCATAGATCGACAATGAAAAAGTAGTGACAAGAGTATAAAAAAAATAATTATTTACTTGTACAAGGCTACATTATACTTATCAATCAAGTTTCATCAAATATCATATAATGTCCAACCACCAATAAATCACATATTCAACAAGAATGAAGGATGTAATGAGATGCAATTAAATGTGACATTATGAAATGATATGCCTCAGATTCCAAGTACTCTTTCAACTTTATATACATGATATTTCTCGGAAATACATTGAGAGTTCATGAACCATGGGGGACTCACAAGGTCCATATACCGACACATACGATCTCCACGTGGCTGTGCGGATGATCTCAACGCACTATCATAAAATCATATAATCCCCAGCACAAACGATATCTACGTGCTCAACTTATAATCATAAAATCAAACAATCCCAGCACGAACGATCTCCATGTGTTCAACTTATACTAAATCTTATGCCAATGCATGTGTACGATATGATAACAATAGCATGAGATGATGATGCACTTCAATAAATCAACATTGGTATGACATGTAATTACCTCAACTATAATAAATATACGGGTTAAAAAAAGAAAACTACAACACAAAAGAAACCAAGTCAATAATACATCAGCTAATGCCCATATGATTTGGCATTCTCGAATTACAATCTGTCATTCTATAGTAACAAACTTTCTTTTCATAACACCGGTACTCGTATCAATGCCCGTCACGCCATTGGTACGAGCCCCCATCTTCTGTCCTTATCCATTGTCTATTACATTTTTAATCTTTAATTAAAAAAATGTCCTTCAACGAAATATGAAAGTCTTAACATACCTTGAATGCCGAACACATGTCACAGTTTATCAAGATTTTGCTTTTCCATTTCGTAAAGCTTCAGGATGTTTCCAATCTATCAAATACTTAATATTTGTAAGAAACCAAGTCTTTAGGCACCCATATTACTATATGCCTATCCTAAACCCACAACCCCCCCAAATATAAAATCAATTTTCTAGAACCCAAGCCTAGGGTTAAGTCTTAATTCCTTCAAATAACATAACTCTAATGCTATTCATATAATATAATATACCTAATATTTAATTACCTATCTCAATATATCAAAAACTAAATTTATACAATGATAAATATAAAATAAATATTGAGATTGAAGCCACTGGTTTCGTAACCAGTGGCGGCCGTGAACAAATTTTAAGTCAATTCAATGAAAATAATTTCCTCTAAGTTATCACCAACCCATCATTGCCTTAATTTAATGGAAATCATTAGCTAACCAAGAATGTCACAGTTTTTCTCCCTCCAAAACATCGAGAAAAAAGAAAATCGCTACAACACATCCAATTACTGCTAACTTCCAGTTCCATAATAACTTCAACTAGTATGATATTATTTTTATCTTTCACGACTTAGGAATGAATGCATAAAACTATCTTGAAAATTTGAATCAACTCATACTTGAAATTTGATCGAGTCAACTCCCATGTCTTTGCCTGTAAGTTTCTGATCCCTTATTCATTCCTTTCTAAAAATAATTAGGTATTAAAAGTCGCAAATTTCACTAACTTAATTTAATCATATGGGACACGTAGGAAATGTTATTAAATAGATTATAGACTTGACCTACTAACAATCAATAAAATTAATTATTTAATAAATATTCGTTAACTAACTAATCATAGATACTGAATTGTTCAAAATATCAATCTCAAATTTTATGGAAAGAATCATCATAGTTCTAGTGCTCAAAACGATCTAACAGGTCGTTACAAAGTAGGAGTTCAAACAAATATGGAAATTTCTATATTGGCATGTTCATCGCCTGTAACACCTCAGAAGTTAGAAAGTTGAAAGGAAAAAGAATAGTGCAAAAAATATGTCTGATATTGATTTTACGAGTCTTACTGGCCGTAGAAAGGGAACCGTATACCCAAGGTAGAGTTTTGGAAAAAAAAATAAGTTTCAGTACCTCATTCGAAAATTGACCAGGACGACCCGTAAACCTGTACGAATTGTAGATTTGTCTCGTAGGTAAGTCCCAGATTTAGTGAAATTTTGAGGGTCACGTTTAGACTATGATTGGTGTTTATAGACATAGGTAGACCTATGAGCCGTAGACACGTCTGTCAAAAGATGGTCCAATTTTAAAGTTTATGAACTTTTCTACGCTTGACCAGTACAGTCCGTAGGTCTAAACTGTAGAAGGGTCCGATAACTTTTTAAGGGACTTTTGGGTCTTTTCCCTAAGCGATTGATTCCTAAACTAGGTCGTTTTGGTCCTAATTCTAAGTCCTATATAAGTATTTTTTGCCTTAAAACTACCCATTCTAAATCATTCCCCTAAATCCCTAAATTTCCTCCAAGTTCATCCCCTTCAAATTCTCTCAAATTCAAGGAAGAACAAACTAGGGTTTCATGTACCAAGGTCTCAAATTCACCAAAACAATTGGGCATCTTAGTATGTTGGTATTCACCTATGGAGTCTTTTCCCCCATAGGTTCCTAAAATCTCCAATTTTACAAGATTAGATTCTCAATTCAAAGTTAGGGTTTTATTCAATCCTCATGGGTTCTTCCCAATTATGATTCAACAATTTTTTTTCTTATATTTTTATGCATGAATTGAACTAATTATATTCTTTTTAGTTGAATTCACATGAATATCCATGATTTTTAGACTATAATCATACGATGAAGCTTATGAACTATGAAAGATGAATTTGTAAAGATAAGCATGTTCTTTATGAAATTGATATAAATTATTTAAAGATACTTTGAGAGCAAATTATCAATGTTGTTGTTGTTGTGAAAGATAGTATTAAGAACCTGATTGTGAAAGGGTTTTCTCACAAAAGGATTCATAAGGTTGAAAGGTTTTCTCACCTAAGTTGAATAAATATTAAGGAGCTATTCTGAATGAACTTTAGCTTGGATTGCCTACTTACTTGCGCCTTTCCATGGATGATGAAATGAGTAAGAATAATGAATATTTCGTGGGATTTGTGCTTAGAACTGAGAGAATATTGAGATGGAGGCTCCCCTGTTAGTATAACCCGGGTTTCTAGTATAAATATCCTTATCTCATAACTATGTACCACCATACGATGATGTCTCAGATAGACATCAGCTAGTGGATCCACTTTAGCTCAGAATCATGGCTCTAACCTTGGCAAGTAAGGACATATTTTTTTGGTGTGAGATAGACGTGGATTCCATGTTATAGCTCACATGGTCTATGACGGTTACATGGTAAACTTTCCACAATAATGAACTAAGGTTACTTCTTAAGTATCTCACAAGTGATTTAAATATGTTTATCTTGCATTGACCGTCATTATGATTTACATTTTCTAACCCTTTTGTCTTATGATTTAGCTTGTTCATTGCATGTCATTTAAAATTCTTTTTAGTATGATTTCATAACTTTTATGCATTACTATCATACTTAGTACATTCCATGTACTAATGCATACTTATGCCTACATTTTTTCACTGATGTAGGGCCTAACACTCCTACCTCTCACACTCGTGGCTAGTTGATCTTTGGCACCCAAGGATTCAGTGAGTCTTCATGTTCCGAGGACCAAGACAAGTTTATAGCATTACATTATTTATGTTTTCAAACTTTTATGTGATGAATGGATTGCATCCCATTCACATTCATAATAATGTAAGAGATGGCTTATTGAGACTTATGTTAGACTTCCGCTTTTGTCAAACTTTTTTTATGATATAAAACTATTTATTTGAAATCCTTATTTCCATTACCTTTTATGATGTATGGTAGGTGGCTTATGTAGGGCCTCTTGGGATTCTATATGTCATGTTACGCCTAGGGTATACTTTGGGTCATGACAAATTTGGTATTTAGAGCAAAATGTTTTGAAAGGTCCTAGGATGTCTCATAAGGAACATCGAGTAGAGTCTTGTTCATGAGTGTGAAATGCGCCACATTTATGAATAAGAGGATATAAGATGTTTAGGAAACTCTACTTCTTTCATTACTCTAAAGTTGTGCGATAGAGTGTAACTCTATGTATCTCTCTCTTACTCCTTATCTGATGCTTTTCATGATATGAATCCTCGGAGAACATACGTTAGAAGGAATGTGATTGAGAATGTAGAACAAGAAGCTCCTTAAGCTCCTCAAGTTTTGGTCGATCCTTTGGCTGAACAAGTGACTAGTGCAGAGTTACGAGCCACTTTCCAAGTGTTGGATCTAATTGTAACGACTTAAGCTAATAAGGAGGTTATGGTACCCGTGAACCCAAATGTGGGTACACCAACAAATAGAGTGTGGGACTTCACTAGAATTAATACCCTGGAGTTTTATGGTTCCAAGGTTAAGGAACACCCTCAAGAGTTTATTGATAAGGTGTATACGATTTTGATGATCAAGGGTGTGACGTTGGTGGAAAAGGAGGAATTGGCCACTTATCAACTTAAGTGTGTTTGTCGAGTTTGGTTTGATCAATGGAAGGAAAAGATGGTGGTAAATGCGAGTCCTCTTTATTGGGAAAAGTTTAAGGCTCCTTTTCTTGATAGGTTCTTTCCTCTTGAGATGGAGGTAAAAATACTTGAATTCATCAACCTTCGTCACAGAAATATGAGTGTGAAATAGTTTGCTTTAAAATTCACACAATTGTCCAAATATGCTCCTTCTATGGTTGCCACTCTAGGGCAAGGATGAGTAAGTTTGTTCAAGGTGTGTCCAAAATGGTGGTTAAGGAATATCGCACCGCTATGCTTGATAACACTCAAATTACTCTTAAAAACCAATTAAAAGAGTGAGCGGTCATAGTCAATATAAAAACCCAATGAAAAGTTAGGGTCGAATCCCACCAGGAATGGTATATCGTAGAGAATTCTTGTTGAGAAATTTAGAATTTAAATTCAATCATTTGAAATAGTAAGAAATATTGGGTGGATGATTCGACAAATTTAATATAAAGCTTTTGTTATAAATCATTGCAATTAAACTTAAATATCAAATAAATCAAGAGTTAAAAAGCAATCTAGGAGTTTGGGGAATGGAAATCGATGCCACATAGGGGTAATTATGCTGCTCTATAGTGATAAACATTCATGAATATGCTAAGTCATCTTCATTGACGCTAATCATCATTCGATCTCAAAGAATCTTTGCATAGAATCTCCTTTTGATCTCATCTAAATTCCAATAAAAACAACTGAATACCTTACTTTATTCTCTCTTTCAATAACATGGCAAATAGATCAAACCCATGACCTCTATTTTCAAGCAAGCTAAGTTACATACATCAAACCTAAATTACTAGTATTGAACTAATTACCCACTCCAATCAATCTCTTTCGAGCAACAACCGGGGATCGGAAGTATGAATTAAGTTTGGAACCTTAACCCTTAAGTTAATCCCATGGTAATTAGACCAAATTCATATATGAACAACAACAAAACAGTGCACACCACAATACCTATAACATTAAATAACCACATAACCCCATATTTGCACCCCTAGATCTTGGGGATTTAGCCACCCATCACAAATAGTAAAGAGATTATACCTTCCATGAAAGAAACTATTAGTGACTTGAAATCAAGAAATTACAAGTAAACCCACTTTGGATTCAACTTGAATATATCAAATTGAAAACCAAGTTGTAAAACCCCAAAAGCTAGAAAAGTGTTTTTCAAAGGTAAAGTGTTCTAAAAACTCCATCTCAAAATTTGCTCTCGAAATTATCCTCTAAAATTATATATGTTTTCTATCTCCTTTGGGCTATTTATACTTTCTCAAAATTTGGCCAAAAATCCACTACGCGACTGACTCGACGACATTAGTCGGGCTCGCTGAACTTGTTTGGTGAATCTCCCTTCTCTCTTCATCTTGTCTTATGATGCTCTAGGCTTCATGTGTTTGAAACTCAGTTGGCGAACTCGATTCAGTCAACCTTTCACGTTCAACGAATCATTGAACATCACATTGGCTCGCCTTTCGGACATTCAATCTTAGCTTTTCAGTCTGTCTCTTTGGGTCATGTGCATCAGGAGCATTGTTCACATTCAGCACATCGGCGTCTCTATTGGAGTCCGCCGACCTGCTTTGAGAGATACAAGTGCTATGCAGTGTCACTTTGTGAGAGGCCGTGCTTAATTGGCGATCCATGTTTCTTGTTAGGTGATCAACAATGTACAATTTACACACTTCTTTTTGTATTTTTTTTCCATCTTTTCAAACACCAGTGCTTGCCTTGTCTAATCACCTTCATAGCTGCAAATCATCAACATTCTATCAGAATAGGATAAAATAAGGCATTCAGGACACTAATTATTTAGCTATATGGACAATAAATGAGTGCAAATCTACAACTCATAGCTTAAAACTTTTGCTTCTACTCAAGTAAATCAAGAACACAATAAGCTCAATAAGGGTTTCTACAACACTACTAAATGAGAGCTAACATGCAAGTGCCATAGCATGACTACTCTCACTAACATGTTACCCTCAATCATGATTAAAAAACTTCAAACGATGACTAGCTAGTCTTAACACAAGCTTAAGCTCACTTTAGCTTCTTGTCTAATACAAGAACATGTTTCAACAAATGCATTCAAGTTTCCTCACAACAAGAACAATTTCATGCTCTCACAAAGCAAATCAACAAAAGGTATAAGGAATCAATGCAACTCTCACTCTCTCAAAAGAGAAACACATGCAAGCTTTGTCCCATAGGTTTACCCATATTTTCCAATTATCACATAACCTAGTTCATGCAAGATCTCGAGGGTCTTTTACGCTTGTAATGGGTTTGAAGATTAATGTATGGTCAATTTGGATTGGTAACTTTAACTTTTCAAAGCATTGTTGCAATCATTAGCACTTCTTCTCAATTTTTTTCCTTCTTTTTCATCTGAGAACTCCAACTTTGACTTGTCACTCAATTTATTTGGAATCCCCTTTTATTTCATTCACTTCTCTATTTCATTTTCATTTTTCAACGGCATTTCCATCACAATGAATCTTTTGTTTTTTATAAGGAGGGGTTCCTTCATTTTGTATCACTTTCAAAGTTGAGTTTCATTTCATCTTTCTTTGTCCTTCACTTGGCGTTCATTCTTCCTTTCTTTCCACACCTCGAACTTAAGCTTTTGGCCTAAGTTTGCTATCCAAATATCACAATTCTTCAAAAAAGATTTTTGGTAAGAAGGTAGGGCAGTTTGATTCAAGAGGTTTTCTTTTTGTTTCCAACAAATAGGTTAGGTTCAAATGGTGCCAAAACAGGTTCATGATTTAACGTTTAAAGCACATCTCATCCAATTCTAGGTGTCAACGATCGTAAATCAGTATAAAACCCAACAAATGAGTTGGGGTCAAATCCCACATGAAGCAGTACGTGTTTTAAATTCAATTAGGAAGTGCAAATGTAGTCTAATAAGCCATAGGAATAGAAATTATCGAAAAATAAATTAGTCAAATAAAAGGGGTAACACGAATGTAAGATGGGGGTTTTGGGTTTTAATTATCAACTACAAAGCAGTCACAAAAACTTCGAATTAACAATAGGGAGAGGGATTTTTGGGATGTGATCGATTATAGGAAACTTTCGATATATGGGTAATTGAAACTATTAGTAAACAGCTAAAACTCAATGAGTAGGCTAGACTATAAGGAAGATAACTTTCTCTCGAGAATCATGTGATTTCTTTCGAACATCAACAAGCATGACAATGACGAACAACCCACACCTTAATTCATCCATTCTTTCGAGCTAGATAGGTTGGATTGGGTTTAGGATTTAATCTCTCAAGCTAAACCCAACTCAACCCAATACCCACAAATAATCAATAATCTTACTTCTAAAACCTCTCTCTCGAGCAAGCCAAGAACTCAAAATTAGAACTGCATTTGCAACTACAATTCATAAATTAAACCACAATTTATGATTAAACTCACATCAAGATAGAATTTTAACATTAACAATACCCGTAACTAATTCAACCCATAATCACACCCCGAGAATTGGGGTTTTAGCCAAACATCATAAAAGAGTAAAAATGATTACCGAATCGATTAGTCATCAACTGGGTAAGAGTGATTTAGTCTTTACAATGCTTTCATTCACACAAAATTCGAAACCCACTTCTAAAATCTCCAAATTGAATCTCTAAGGTTCTTCCAAACTATGAAAAACTACAGAGAAAAGTGTTCTAAGCTAAATTTGTATTGTTCAGCATAAACCAACTCTCCAACATGCTAAAATAAATGTTCAAAATCTAATTTATAGTCTCTAAAATTAATCCACAAAGGGCCGTTTGGTGAAGTAAGTCGGGCTCGCTGAATCACTCGGCGAATCGGCCATTGATCTCTTCCATCGCCTTTTCGCCTTGGCATTTAGCATCCTCAAGTTCTATAAATATGAGCTATATGTCATTGCATCATTGATCTGCTCGGCGATTTGCTGACTGCTCCTTTTCGTCGCCAACTTGGTTTCTTCCTTCAGGGCTGACACACTCGAACTTTAGGCGGTCAAGCTAGCCGCTCGGCGACTCGGCAAGTGCTCGTGGCGATCACCAGGGTTGCCTTTCTTCATTTCTTTAGTTTGTTTTGTTCCTTTTTGAGTGTTAGTGTCCTTGCTTTGTGAAACGACCCCAAAAATGCCCGAAAATGTGCTTCAGAAACACCTATAATTGTAATTTCCATATATCTCAAAATCCGTTTCGTTTTTCGAAAATCCGACTTCATATTCTTGTTTAGGGGGTCAAATTGAGTGGGAAATGGGTCTAACCCAAATTTTAGAGCAACCGTATCAAAATCCAAAATTTC
>JAJOOR010050595.1:0-11660 GCA_036250505.1 Solanum acaule | reverse complement strand
CCCCCCCCCCCCCCCCCCCCCCCCCCCCCCCCCCCCCCCCCCCCCCCCCCCCCCCCCCCCCCCCCCCCGCCGTTGTCAAGAAAGTTTTTGTTGTTGTTACTCTTAGGGTGGGGATGCCTATCCATCCTCTTTTCGCCGTAAAAGAATACCTTTAGATTACCTTTCTTAGGGCGGGGATGCGTATCCATCCTCTTTTTGCCTTAAAGAATACCTTTAAATTACCTTTCTTAGGGCGGGAATGCGTATCCATCCTCTTTTCATCTTAAAGAATACCTTAAATTACCTTTCTTAGGGCGGGGATGCGTATCCATCCTAATTTCACCTTAAAGAATACCTTTAGATTACCTTTCTTAGAGAGGGAATGCGTATCCATCCTCTTTTCACCTTAAAGAATACCTTTAGATTACCTTTCTTAGGGCGGGGATGCGTATACATCCTCTTTTTGCCTTAAAGAATAACTTTAGATTACCTTTCTTAGGGCGGCGATGTGTATCCATCCTCTTTTCACCTTAAACAATACCTTTAGATTACCTTTCTTAGGGCGGGGATACATATCCATCCTCTTTTCGCCTTAAAAAATACCTTTAGATTACCTTTCTTAGGGCGGGGATGCGTATCCATCCTCTTTTCGCCTTAAAGAATACCTTTAGATTACCTTTGTTAGGGCGGGGATGCGTATCCATCATCTTTTCGCCTTAAAGAATACCTTTAGATTACCCTTCTTAGGGTGGGGATGCGTATCCATCCTCTTTTCGCCTTAAAGAATACCTCGAGATTACCTTTCTTTGGGCGGTAATGCATATCCATCCACTTTTCGCCTTAAAGAATACCCTAAAATTACTTCTCTTAAGGTGGGGATGCGTATCCATCCCTTCGCACCTCAAGATCAAACTCGTGTTGTGATAAAACTCTCCCTTGTGTAGCCTCCATAAAACATAAATATTGTTCCATTAACGTACCAAAAAAAAAGGGAAAAGCGGCAACAGTAGAAAAAAAAAACATATACCTAGATGCTTGCACGTCAAACCCCAAGAGAATCTGCAAGAATGGTCTCCAAAGTTGTTGATGTTGATGTTGAAAGAATAAGGAGGAAGCATCTATTTATAGATGTTATAGCGAGGAGTCCTCCTAAACTGACAATAATTTCTATCTTCCTAGGACTCAATTGAAAGATATTTGAATTTGGGTTGGATTTCGATTCCGAAAATACACGGAAGTAATTTTTATTTTTGGCAGCTAGCTTCCGTAATTGGATAGGATTAGGATGTTCAATTTTGAGTTACGTTTGGAAAAGGCTTAATATTAATTTATGAGATAAAACCTATTCTACAAAGCAATGGTGCCACGTATGACCTACAAGGTAATAAATCACATGCAGCTGACCAATTTATAATGGAGAGGGAATATTTCATTTTGTTCATTTGGTCACTACATTTGTTTGTAACCAAAGAACAAAATCATTCACTTAGATGGGTGAAATCGGCAGTTTGAGCTGCAATATTAAATGAGGCATGCGTTATATATTTGCTAAATACTTCTAACCTAGTCTTTGATCATGCACTTCGACAACACTTGAAGCAGGGGGAATTTGTAATCATTTAAAATTTATTAAATGATTCGGATTATATTAAATTCATGAATATTAGTCCAAATAAATATTATGGATTAATATAATTGGGTTAATTATTTAAATCTAATAAATATGAATTTAATTAAAGCCCGCTCCATAAAGCCCATATTCCATGTCACTTAAATTTGATTGACCGAAGGGAATCCTATTCCAATCACAACTCCCCTATTCTAAAACTATAAATAGGGGTCATAGTTCATAAAAGAGGACCAAGAATTCGAACAAGAAGCTAGAGAAAGCTCGTGGATCAGAAGCCGCAATTTCTCTACAAGTTCAAGAATTCGAGAATTCAAGAATTTAAGTTTAAGATTTGAAGAAGTCAAGATCAAGTTCAAGAATGATCAAGATCAAGACCACCAAATTCAAGATCAAGCTCGAAGCCCTTGAATTCAACTAGAAAGACAAGATCAAGATAAAGTTCAAGTTCAAGATCAAGATAAAGTTCAAGATCAAGTCCAAGTCCAAGATCAAGATCAAGATAAATCCCAAGTTCAAGATCAAGCTCAAGAGCCCTTGAATTATATTTGAAAAGGCAAATTAAGAGGAATCATAGAGAATGTAACACTCACACTTAAATCAATAAAACAATTGTTGCATAATTTTTCCGTTCTTGATTATTGTTTTCTCGACGCGAATTTTATTGCCTACACCCTTACCCTTGACCCCATATTAGCCCTCACACTTTGGGTTTAGTCTATTAGATAGAAAATTATCACGCTATATCTCTGTTGTCTAATCTCTTTTCGTTCGTTACTTTCTTGGCCGGGCAAGTAGAAAAAAGGCGGGTTCCAATGTTGGCCACCTTAAAAAGCAATCAAAATGAAGTGATCAACAATACATGCGTAAAAACTATTAAAAGATTGCTTAATTATTAGGTCTACGTAGTTAATTACTCATGGTTTCCACAACCCTAGTTGTGGATTTATCTACTCATGCTTGGGTGATCACAATTCATAATATATTTATTAAAATAAATAATGAACTTACAATTAGAGTAGATAAAATCTGGAATCTTTAATTGATGAACAAAAATTATATCATAAACCAATACTTCAAGAATCAAAATGGACAAAGCGTTCGCAATTGATTCTGAAAGCCAAAATAAAAGTATCAAATTGTCCAATTCCCAAAAATGAAAATTAAAACTAATATTTATAGACATCAAATCCTAAATAAAGTCAAAATAGGAAATATAAGAAAATTTGGTTTGGTAGTCAATCCTACGGTTCGTTCCTTCGACTCGTAGAAATTCCTACGGTCCGTAGGAACCTTCGATCAAAAAGCAGCTCCACTTCTTAACTTCTTGATTTTTCTACGGGTATGTTCTACGACCCATAGAACTTTGCACGAACCATCCTGGCTTTCTATCATTCAAGTACTGGAGCTCAAACTCTCTAAGCTTTTCCACTACTGGTTACAACTCGTAGAAGTTCCTACGACTCGTCATTTGGTCTCATCATTTTACACTTAGCACTAATTTACACTGCCTAAATCCATCACTCATTCCTACGACTTGTAGAAAAGTCTACGACTCGTGCTTTAAGTCATCAAATATATAAAAATGTTGATGCTTCAATTCTCTTCATCCCAACTACTCCAAATCCTATTTTTCTACAAAATACCATCACATATACTAACAAATGCTTAAGACACACACAAAATTCCAAGTTTAAAACATTAAAAGTACCATAAATATGTGGTATGTCATTAATCCCACACTGAAAATAGATGTCATTACTTGCCAAGGCAAGGACCTTAAATTTCTAGCTTAGGTGGATCCACTAGCTATGCCTTTCTAAGACCTTAAATACCTATGGGGGCATGTAGTTAGTTCAATGTCTATATTCATATGCTTTTCATAATTTCACTTTAACTACCTATCCAACCTATCCTAATTCATGCATTTCATATACTAACACACACAATATACCGTCATCCTTATGGTGTCGTGTAAAATCAAAATCAAAATCAAATCAACACATAAGTCGACAATTCAACCCTAAGTTAGGTTCAAAATTTGGAGCAATTTATTCACACACCTATGACACATATGCACATATTTGGAAACACTCACAATTACTATCATACCAAGGGTTGATTTCTAAATGATTTAACACTTAAATAACAAGAAACACAACCCTACGTTAAGTGTAATCAACATAATGAAGCCAAAGATCGAAACACATATCTTTATGTGAGAATTTAGAGTTGTGTGAATGTGCTAACAATCAGGGATGACTGGATGCTATTGTGACTGACCCGCGACAACCTCATAGTGTATTTATTTGAGGGTTAGAATTTTGGGGGAAGGGAGTAATATGCTGAACAAGAGGAAGATAATGGAGTATGTGGGTTATTTAAGAGATAAATGTTGAGGTTGATGGAAAGGGTGGGAATATTTAGGGGTTGTTATGGTTGGTGAAAGGATGTAAATGTGGAATGAATTTGAAAATGAGGGGTTTTATTTGAAGGGGTCGCGGGTTGGTTATTTTGATTTTAATTGATTTAGATCTCACAAAATCCTGTCTACGGACCGCAGAAATTTATACTATCCATAGAATGTCAATCATAGACTAACTCAACACTTAGAAAATATAGGAAGCATACCTGGAGTCTACGAGTACATACTACAGACGGTAAGAATTTCAATGGTCTGTACTGTGCACTCGTAGACTTAAAGTATTAGTTGTATTTGGACTCAAGTTCTACGAATTCCATATATGGTTCGTTGAATAAACGACGAATCATAGATGGGAACCGTAGAACTAGTCCTCAATGTTGTCAACTCACCAAGATTCTACGAACAGGGCATACGGTTCGTAGGAATTTCTACGACCGGTATGACCCATTCGTAGGATCCTCTGCACTTAAATTTTTTTTCTAGATTTTTCTTTCTATCCTGCACATGTAGTAAACATTAGGCCTTTATTTTACATTTTATTGAGACATTTTAGACACAGACCCTAAATTATCCTATTCTAGCCAAAGGTCAAACTTAAAATCATAGAAAACTTGCAAAACTAGCTAAATGACATCTTGGGTTGCCTCCTAAGCAACACTTGATTTAACATCGCGGCACGACGTATATTCCCTGACTGCTTAGACTTTATTAAGATCCCATTCTTCAATCACCTCTTTGACTTCCTCCGGTCGCCCTAAGTAGATTTTTATCCTTTGACCATTCACCTTGAACCTTCCTCATTCTCAAGTTCAACAGGTTCGTATTAAAACACTTGCGCAACTTTAAACGGTCCCGTCCACTTTGATTTGAGCTTGCCAAGAAACAAAAGCAACCTTGAATTGATAAGAAGGACTAAATCACCGGTAGAAAATTCATGCTTTTTGATCATTTTATCATGGTACTTCTTCATCTTTTCTTTGTACAAGGCTAAACTTTCATATGCTTTTAGACGAAACTCACCAAGTCCACTCAACTCATTCAACCTTTGATTTGATTCAACACCCCAATCTAAATTCAACTTCTTGAGTGCCAACATAACTTTGTACTCTAGCTCTACAGGCAAGTGACAAGACTTTCCAAACACAAGTTGGTAAGGAGACATACCTATGGGAGTCTTAAATGTAGTATGATATGCCCATAGAGTATCATCAAGATTTCTTGACCAATCAGTTTTGTTTGCATTCACAGTCTTTGCAAGGATTTGCTTTATCTCTTTATTGGACACTTCAACTTGTCCACTAGACTACGGATGATAAGGAGTTGATACACTATGTCAAACACCATACTTTTCAAGCAACACCTTGAACAACTTATTATAAAAGTGAGAACTTCCATTGATGATAATCACCCTTGGTATACTAAATCTTGAGAAGATATTCCTTTTCAGGAATGGAATGATACTCTTTCCTTCATTGTTTGAAAGTGTAACAACTTCCACCGATTTAAATACATAGTCAACCGCTACAAGTATGTACTTTATCCCATTAGAACTCACAAAAGGACCCACAAAGTAAAGGGCCCAAACATCGAACAGTTCAATCACAAGAATAAAAGTAAGTGAAAGTTCTTGCTTCCTTGAAATACCATATTCTCTTTGACAACGATCACAAGGCTTGGCGAAATCATGATTATCTTGGTGAATAGTAGGCCAATAATACCACTATGACGACCACCAGTAGGAGATGAATAGAAAGCTTCCATCATACACATCATATCAACCTCAAGAACACAATGACGAATAATCCCATCTGCGCTGACCTCTCAGAAAAACTTCTTCATATCAGACATGAATTTTCTCCTTTGGTGAAATGACAAATTCGAAGGTACCACATTACTGGCTAAATAATTAGCAAAATCTGCGAACCAAGGGATAAGATCAAAAGCAGCAGCTACAACTTGTTCGTCTTGAAATGTATCATCAATTTGAACTCCATCAGCTAACTTCAACATTGCTTCTTCCTCTAATATGGACAAGTGATCAACAACTTGATAATTTGTCCCTTTTTTTTTTATCTTTTACCTCAAAATCAAATTTTTGCAACAATAATACCAATCAAATTAGTGTCGGTTTTGCATCCTTCTTTGCTATAATATACCTTAACGCTATATGATCAGTATGCACAATGACTTTAGAGCCAAGAAAATAAGCTCTAAACTTCTCGAACACGAAGACTACAACAAGAAGTTCTTGTTCAGTGACAATATAGTTCTTTTGAGCAATATTCGGGGCTTTGCTCGCATAATATATAGGATGAAGAATCTTATCATGCCTTTCCCTAATACTATGCCAAGCGCCATCCACTCGCATCACACATAATTTTGAACGGTTGTCGGTAATCCGGTTAAATAATGATCATTATAGAAATAAAATTCTTTTTCAACTTTTCAATCGTTTTTAGACAAGAATCATTGAACTCAAACTTTGTCTCCTTTTCAAGTAATTTGCATAATGAGTGCTCAATTTTGGAGAAATATTTGATAAATCTCCGATAAACCAAGCATGTCCCAGAAAGCTTCTAATACCCTTCACGGAGATAGGTGGTGACAACTTTTTAATCACCTCAATATTTGCTCTATCAACCTTGATACCATTTTGAGAAATCCGATAACCTAGAATTATGCCCTCTTTCACCATAAAATGACAGTTCTCCCAATTTAGTACAAGATTACATTCTTAATAACGTTTCATAATATCACCTAAGTGCACCAAGCAATTATCGAATGAGTCACCAACCACAGAAAATTCCTCCATAAATACCTCGATAGTGTCTTCGACCATATCAGAAAAGATAAATATCATGCAATGTTGAAAAGTCAAGGGTGCATTTCACAACTCAAATGGAATTCTCTTGAAAGAAAATGTCCCATAAGGACCAGTGAAAGTAGTCTTCTATTGATCTTCTGGTGTTGTATAGATCTGATTGTAGCCCGAATACCCATCTAGAAAATAGTATCAACCCTTTCCAGCATGACGATCTAACATTTGGTCCATGAACGACATTGAGAAGTGATCTTTCTCGGCCTATACCTTCAACTTGAGATAATCCATGCAAGCTCTCCAACCAGTAACTGGCCACATGGGGACAAGTTTATTCTTTGAATTAGGAACTACATTGGTTCCTTCCTTCTTCGGCATGCATTGAACCGAACATACCCAATTACTGTCAACGATCAGATAAACTACTCCAGTTTCTAACCATTTGATAATCTTCCTCTTAAAAACTTCTTGCATCGGTGGATTCAATCTTCTTCGGTGCTCAATAATTGATTTACTATCAAGTATGAGTTGGATCTTATGAGAATATATACTTGGTAGAATACCAATAATGTTAGTAATCGTCCATCCAATCACTCTTTTGAACCGCTTCAACACTGATATCAAAGCTTCTACTTACCTGCCATTCAAATCAGCAGAAATAATGATTGGAAAAGTATTATTTTGGCCTAAGACAACATACTGCAAATGGGATGGGAGAGCCTTTAGTTCCAACTTTGGAGGCTCATTAATAGATGGTTTTGGAGGTGGAGTTTCTTTTTTTTTTTTTAGATCTAAATTAAACTTCTTTGGTAAATGACGAGTATAATATACCCCATCAAGTGCATGAACTAAATCATCGTACTTCTCAATTAACTCTCCATCAAAATTCATGATCACGACAACTAATGCTTCAATACCTAATCTCCTCTTCAATTGACACATCTGGTTCCTGCTCAACAATATAATTCACAACAAACATTGATTTCAGATCACTTTGATTCTTCATTGATTTGCAGATATTGAATTTCACCTCTTCATTATTCAATCAAAATTTCATTTACCCTCTCTCCATATGAACTAAAACAGCCCCAGTAGCAAGGAATGGTCTCCCTAAGATGATAGGCACTTCAGAGTTATCCTCGACTTATATAAAAAAATCCATCAAAAAAATATGAATGCCTCAACTTCAACTAGAACATCTTATAGAACCCCAATTGGTTTCTTCACATTACGATCAACCATAAGTGACCAAATTATAGTCAGTTTTGGGGCTCCCAAGCCCAACTTCTTGAACATAGATAGCGATATCAGATTTATGCTAGCACCCAAGACACATGGGGCCTTAGCAAAGTGTAAAATACCAATAGTACATGGAATAGTAAACGTTCTAGGATCCTCCTTCTTTTTGCACTAATGATCTAGTAGCAATGTCACTACAATGCTGCAAGTTATCATCACCTTCAAAATTGACAACCCTATTTTTGGTCACTAGATCTTTCAGAAACTTAGCATACTCAGGCATTTGTTCTAGTCTTTCAATCAAAGGATCATTTATCTATAATTGCAACATGGATATGAACTTGAAATACTTCCTTCCTCATTTTCTTAACCAATCTTTTTGGGAAGGGAGATGACCCACTCTGAAGTACCTTGTGTGTTGTCTACGCACCTCCATGATGGCCACCCACTGAAGAGGAGTGACATGCCTCTAAAATATGTAGCATCTTATATTTAGGGATGCATCGCCTGATGATATTATCAGCACACACACTGTACAAATAGGGTTCATCCCAAAAATACTTACCCACATCATGCATAAACCTTTTCCTTAGCTAAAATGTCAGCCCCTCAGTCATCAAGTCACTAACAAGAAAGTTAGCAAAATCAGCAAACCAAGGAATAAGATCAAGATTTGTGGCTAATACTTGCTCATCCGGGAACGAGTCATTTATTTCTAGCTCAAGTTGCTCTTTCTTTTCAGCATCAAACCTAGATATGTGATCAGCCACCTGGTTTTCACAACCTCTCCTATCCTTTACCTCAAAGTCAAACTCCTGAAGCAGCAACACCTATTTGATCAATCTTGGATTTGCATCTTTCTTTGCCATGAGATATGTCAGAGTTGCATGATCCGTGTCGACTATCACTCTAGTGCCCAGCAAGTAGGCCCTGAATTTCTCAAAGGCATAAACCACATCCAGTAGTTCATGTTCACTAACTGTGTAGTTTAGTTGTGCTCCATTTAGTGACTTTCTAGCATAGTAGATCAGATGGAACATCTTGTTGTGGTTCTGCCCCAACACAACTCCTAATGCAATACCACTAGCATTGCACATTACCTCAAATGGTTCAGCCCAATCTGGGCCAATGATCACTAGGGCAGAAATCAACTTCTTCTTCAAGCATTCAAAGGCTTTTAGACATGCCTCAGCAAAAGCAAATTTCACCTCCTTCTCTAAAAGCTTCCACAAGGGATGCATAATTTTCGAGAAGTCCTTGATGAAACGCCTATAAAATCCGGCATGTCCTAAAAAACATTGAATACCCTTGACACAGATAGGTGGAGGCAACTTTTCAATCACCTCAATTTTGGATTTTTCTACCTCTAATCCCTTTTGCAACACCTTGTGACCAAGGACTATACCTTTTTTTACCATGAAATGGCATTTCTCCCAGTTCAGCACTAGATTGGCCTCCTCACATCTCTGTAAAGCCCTGCTAAAATTGAACAAATAGTCATCAAAATTATCACCTACCACTGAAAATTCATCCATGAATACCTCTAGAGTGTCCTCCACCATGTCTGAGAAGATGGACATCATACACCTCTGGAAAGTTTCTGGTGCATTACATAGTCCGAATGGCATGCGTTTAAATGCAAAGGTTCCACAAGGACATGTAAAAGTAGTCTTTTCTTGATCTTCAGGAGAAATTGATATCTGGTTGTAACCAGAGTATCCATCTAAGAAACAGTACCACCCTTTTCCAGCCAACCTATCAAGCATCTGGTCCATTAATGGCATTGGGAAGTGATCATTCAAGGTCCATTTGTTCATTTTTATGTAGTCCATGCACACTTGCCATCCAATGACTGGTCTCTGCCGGGATAAATTTATTCTTCGCATTGGCGACTACTGTCATACCACCCTCTTTGGGCACACATTGCACTGGGCTGACCCAATGACTATCGGAAATGGGGTACACAACCCCAGCATCTAACCACTTGATGATATCCTTTTTGACCACCTCTTATATTGGTGGATTTAGCCTTCTGTAGTTCTCTATGCTTAGGCTGCAGTCCTCCTCAAGTTGGATCTTATGAGTGCATATACCCGGAGGTATCCCAATGATGTCAATAATGGTCCACCCAATTGCCCTTTTATACCTTAACAACACTTTGATCACAACTTGTACCTGTTCTTCATTCAAATATACAGCCAAGATCATAGGCAAAATGTTGTTAGTACCCAAAAATACATACCTCAGGTGACTAGGTAATTGTTTCAGTTCCAGCACTGGCGGCTCCTCAATGGATTGTTTTGCTGGAGGACTTGGCCTACTTTTCAGATCTAAGTCCAGTTTCTTTGGAGCATAAGAGTGTGCTCCCATACCCTGTAAAGCATTCACGGTCTCCACATAGTCAGTCCGGAAATCCACTTCAAAGTTCATCAACACAACTGTTAATGTTTCGACAGCCAGCCTTTCCTCAATAGTCGCTCCATCTCTCCTTCATCAAATGACTCTATTGCAGACACCATATTCATGTCGTGCGGCTGCTTTAATGACCTACAAATTTTAAACTTTACCTCTTCTTTGGTGAGTCTGAATTTCTGTTCTCCACTCTCAACATCAACTAATGCTCGTCCTGTGGCAAGAAATGTTCTTCCTAAAATTATGGGAACCTCAAAATCCACTTCGCAATCTATGATCATGAAGTCTGCCGGAAAGATTAAAGTGTCCACCTTTACAAGCACGTCATATAAGATGCCCACAAGTTGCTTCACCGATCTATCTGCCATCATCAACCTCATTGTTGTGGGTTTTGGAACTCCTAACCCCAGTTGCTTATAGATGGCCAGCGACATTAGGTTTATACTGGCCTCTAAGTCACACAGGGCCTTTGGAAACTCAATTGATCTGATGGTGCACGATATGGTGAATGTACCCATATGCTCCTTCTTCTGTACCATAGTTGGTAGCAATAGCACTGCAGTGATGAACATTGTTAGTAAAATCAAAACTTACAGCTCTTTTCTTCGTGACTAAGTCCTTCACAAACTTAGCATATCCTGACATCTACTTTAGGGTTTCCACCAATTGAATGTTCACTGATAGCTGTCTCAGGATGGTTATGAACTTAGAAAATTTTCCATCTTCAACTTTCTTTTTAAGCCTATGAGGGAACAGAGGAAGTGGTCTTGGTATTTACTATAAAGGCATAGTTCCCTGTAACGACTCGAAAAATGATAGGTTGAACTAGAGCCTTAACGTTTGGGTGAGTGTGACTTTAGGTTGATGTCTATGTTGTTCTAGAACCTAGATGGAGCAAGGTAGAAGCCTAGGGTGCATGCAAGGGCCTAGAATAGCAAGATAGGGTGAAGGAAACCTTGTTACTTGATAAAGCCTTTTGGCGATGGGATGCTTGATCACTCAAAGGGTTGGGCGACGTAACATCCGACAATTTAAAATGAATATGAAGAAGCTTGAAATTGAAAGTAGTCATTTTTGGAAAAAAATTCAGAATCTGGAAATTCGGCCAAGTGTGGAAATCAGTGAGTTTTTGGCCAACTTTGAGCAGTCATAACTCCTAG
>JAJOOR010050589.1:0-13610 GCA_036250505.1 Solanum acaule | reverse complement strand
TTAATGATTTATTCCAATTCAAGGGAGCTAAGGAAAGCAGATATGGATGAAGTCCAGAGATGGATTTTATCATTACTTAAGCCAGAAGAACAACCTACAACACGAGCACTAAAAGTAGGATTTATTTCGGCAGAGTTATTAACGAGATATTGCAAGCTAATTGGTCACAAATACCCGGACCACATATGTTCGAAATGCAACGAAGAAGATAATATAATCCCAGACGTCCAGCTGGAGTAAGAGATGAAAGACGGATGAGAAGATAAGAAGAAGAAGATAATGCAAAATAAGAACATCAACAAGGATCTTGTATTTTTCTTGTTAGCCATTTCTTTTAATATTGCTAGTTCTTTTTCTAGTTTTATTATTTTAGTATTTTTTACTTCTTCTAATTGTTGTACTTCCTTTTTTGCTTGTTGTTTTATTTTTTCAATTTCCGTTTTTCTATCCCGTTGACTAAAGTAGCAACCATGGGTCTGATAGAGTAAGCCTTAGAATAGGTGCTAACTCAGCTACATTGATCTTCTATGCTTCGTTCACTCTTTGTATGACCTTGTGGTTTATAGTTAATATTTTGGTGTTTGCTTGGTAACATGGGATTGGATTTGTTCTGAGCTTGAAGTATTGTATTGATTACCTTAGTTTGGATGTCTTTCCACGGTGGTCTTATAATGATGATTTAGCATAGTATTCTTCATCAACCTTATGTTAGCAGATTTGAGGTCTCATCATACTGCCTTATTATTGGTTGCAAATTCGAGGTCTAGTCATTTGATCTACAAACAGTACATGATACAAACTCTTTATCCTTTACAGAATTGATACATATCGGTTAGATCCTATTGGTTCTTTTGGAGGCCTATTCGCAATTCAAGGTCTGGGCTATGAGTTTGTAGCTTGGGATGATCTTATTGGTTACTTTGGGAGGCCTATCCATGGTTTGAAATCTAGGGTATGCACCCTTTATTTCTATATTCAGATGGTTTTGTTCCGAATATCTATTGCTATTGTATCTACCTATCAGGATTTTGAGGAACAATTTGTTTTTTGAACTTGCACATGAGTGTACCTTGTAGGCTTATGTGGTAAGTTAGATTTTATTTAGCTATTTACAAAATTCACTTCAGTTTAGCTCTGCACTCATATATATTTCCATAAATATTTCCTCTTTGACCTCTGCGGTGTTTAATTTTTGTCCATTTATATTGCATTTACTTTTCTTGTTCAGTCGGCGTATGATGCTTATTGAATACCTGTTGTTTTGGTACTCATGCTACACTCTACATCTATTTAGTGATGTAGGTACGAGCACCAACTATCAATGTTGAGTTCAAGCTAGAAATCACAGTATTCAGAGGTAAGGGATGAGCACATGGTGTTCTGAATCATACTTTTATCCATCTTTAATAGTTGACCAGTCTTTTGTAATTTGAGATAAGTAAGTTTATTGTGGTCACTTTTGGGACATGTATTCTTTTGTAGTAGCTCTGTACCTGTGACATCTAGGTTGTGGGAGGGGGGGTCTTTTGGATTTATATATATATATATATCTTTCTTCCACTTATTCCTCCAGTTATTTATGTTAAGTTACTTATTTCTACCTCGTTTCTACCCTTACACCAATTACTTGAGATTCTGGGTCACGAGTTGGCATGCCTACTGGTAAGTTATAATAGGTGCTATCATGACTTGAGAAATCGGGTTATGACAGTGTTTGCATCTAATCTCGCTTAAAGCCTTTCCTATATATTGTAACACCTCGCTATTTGAAAGAGTTAGAAAGAACTAGAATTTGGAAGAAACCTTTTTTTGAAATAATCAAATTTGGAGAGTTAGATAAAATTTATCTAGTGATGAGTTTTGGGTCAACTTGAAACGACCATAACTTCTATATCAGGATGACTAAGGTGTTCTATCAGATACCGTAGGAAATATCATTGAATTATCTTTCCAACGCCACTAAATTTGCTCAATTTCGATTTTGTATAAGGGAGATATGCCCATTCAAAGTTGGGTTGTCTAGATAAGGAAAGTCAAAACCGGATTTGTGATTATGGTCTTCACTACACAATTAATTAAATTCATTTTTTGTAATTAAGTTGGGGTCTAAAATGATAGGATTCAGTTAACACTTCACAAAATTAAGTTAGGATTTTGAGAGAAGAGAAAAGAAGAGGAGAAAGGAGGAGAATAAGCAAGTATTCATCGCGTTCTTGAAGTTAAGCTCGTCGATTTCACAAAAGGTTGATTCCTATGAGGTATGAGAGATCACATAGCGTTGTGTTATTTCACCCACATGCAAATCATGAATCAATTCCACGAATATGTGTTCTTGAAAGTATAGAAATTGAGATCTTGAGAGATTTTGTTGAAGTTTCTATTGGGTTCTTGATCTTTGAAGTTGTTGAAAAGTTATTGAGTTAAATTCATGAAAGTTGATGTTGTTTTTAGTATATATTTGCATATATTGGTTATACAAACGAAATCTAAGTGTTTGGGGAAACAACCAATTGAATCTAGAGGGATTAGAGTTGAAAAACGAGCAACAAAAATTGGGGATTTTCTAAGCAGGGGTCAGGGGCACCGCGCCAGCTAGAGTACCCCACTTTGGTTTTTGAATTTTGGCCTTTGGGGCACCTCACCAGCCAGTGCTCCCCAACCCAGTGTCTGAAGTTTTCCTTCTGGCACACCGCGCCACTTAGAGCGTCAGGGATACTAGGTCTTATGCCCTTTCCCACTTCTTTCCGTTCGAGTTCCCTTGAAACGTACCTATGTTTTCTAGTTTATTTCTACACTCTAAGGTACGTCTAAACAACATGAAATCATCCATAACATGAGATCATGAGCTTTGAATCCACAATTAAATTCAAGGAAAGTTAAGAGTCAAGTCAAGAGAAGTTCGTAGAGTCTTCCAAAATTCTTTCACAAACGTTTTAACTTTGTTTTAACACATGAGTTTTGAGTTGAGTAAAGAGTAAATATTGACGTTCATTTCTTCAAAAGAGTATATCGGGACTATGTATTCCCCAAGAGTAAATATTTTCACATTTAAATAAAATAGGAAACACCGATTTCCAAGAGAGACTTTGAGCTAGTTTTTGAGTAACTAGCTCAAATCAGAGAAAGAGTTTTGTTTTAAAACATATGAGGAGAGTATATTTTTGGAGAAGTATTGAGCACATATATGGGGATGAGTTCATAATAACTCAAGTCTCCATAAACCATGTAGCCATCGCAGATAGAAAAAGGGTCATACTTTCTAGATGATTCCTTAATGCCTTTTAGCATAGACTAGTGGATCCACTTAGTTAAGTCGTTCTTCGTCCCGACAAGTTATAGGACAGTTGTGGCACCGTGGGTGAGACGATGTATCATCACATAGCTCATAGTGATGGTTGTCAGTAAGAGAAACTCCCACAAAACTATATTACTTTATGGCAAATGTATATTGAGTTGTACTTACTATTTTAAATGCTTTATATAAACTGCACTTTTACTTTTGTTTTATTCTGCATTTGAATTGAGTATCCATGAGTTGAGTAAACCCGAGGTAAGTGTTCTCTTCTGATTCACTTTAAGCTTATGCGGTATTTAGTTTTCCCGTTGCATGCTCATACTTTCAATACAGATACAGGTAACCAAGATCAGCATCCTGCGTCTCGTTGATCCATTTGAGCACTCAGAGTTTGCTGGTGAGCCTCATTGCTTTTCGGAGGACCCTTTTACATTGTTTTCATGTTTTCATTTGTTAGGATGATCGGGGGTCTTGTCCCGACATCCCTCATTGTATTAAGAGGCTTCATAGACGCATAGTTATAGTCCTCTAGTATATCCATTTCAGTTGTTTATGTTAAGACTTGGTTTGCCACTCTAGCTATGTTGAATTTTTATTTCTAAAACATTCTATGTTATTTTGAAACAGTTCATTTCAATACATTTGAATTGTTTATTAATGCGTAAAGTCTTCCACTAATAGTTTAGCTAGGCCGAGAAGCGAACAATGGTTCTCGAGTGTCAGTCTCGCCCAGGGTGTAGGCTTAGGGTATGACAAACTTCGTATCATAGCCTAGAGTTCATGAGTCCTAGGGAGTCTATGAAGCCGTGTATGTAGAGTCCTTGTTATCAGTGTGAAGCACGCCACATCTATAATTAGGAGGCTGCAACATTTAGGAACTATCTCACTTCTTTCACATTCATTTAGTGTGATAGAGTTAATCTCTACAAAGTTTCCTTATAACTCGTGCTTGCACGTGTCTTTCAGATCATTCCTCCACTATGATTTGTTAGAGGCGTCCTGCTAGGCGTAATATTGAGGAACAAGGAGTACCTAATGCACCAGAAGTGCAACCCCAAGGAGAAGTCACCAATGTTGAGTTTAGGGAAGCGATCGGAATGTTAAGTCAAGTCGTGACCAACCAAGCTGGGCAGAGGGGTAATCAACAGGAAGGGAATGATAATTCGAGGATCCGTGAGGTCTTGAAGATGAATCCTCCAAGCTTCAATGGTTCAAGCCCTACTGAGGATCCCGAAAATTTTGTTGAGGAACTGCTTAAGTTGTTTGAGGATATGCACATTGCCGATGCTGAGCGAGTTGAACTAGTTGCATATCAACTGAAGAGTGTTGGTAGGACTTGGTTTGACCAGTGGAAGAAGAGTAGGGTTGAGGATGCACCGGTTTTGAGTTGGGCTGTGTTCAAGAGTGCTTTCTTGGGGTGTTACTTTCCCCGTGAACTAAGAGAAGCCATGGTATGGGAATTCCTTACCCTGAAGCAAGAACCTTTGAGTGTTCATGAGTACAACTTGAAGTTCACCCAACTTTTCCGATATGCTCCAGAGATGGTTGTTGATATGAGGCGCATGAAGAGTCTATTTGTTGCTAGGTTTTTTCATTTGTCAAGCAAGGAGGGCAAGGTAGCTATGCTAATAGGGGACATGTATATAGAAAGGTCGATGGTTTATGTGCAGCATGTTGATGAAGAGAAGTTAAGGGATAGGGGAGAATTCAGAAACAAGAAGACTAGGGAATGAGTCCGTGCAACAAAAGAATAATGTGAACTTGTCTTGTTTCCAACAGAAACATAAGGGACCTGCTCCATCATCTGGTGCTGCACCTGCACCAAGGAACAAATGTGAGTATAATAGTCAGAATTCGCAGAATTTCAGAGCTAGACCTGCTCAGTAACATGGTAGTATGGTGTAAGGAGGTAAACGGATCCTTGCTTATGCTAAGTGTGGTAGGAACCACCCAGGTGCTTGTTGCAATGGGTCCACTGGTTGTTTCAAGTGGGGTCGAGATGGTCACTTCAAGAAAAAGTGTCCTAAGAACATGCAGGGCAATGGAAATTGGGGACATAAAGCCCAATCTTCTTGAGTTGCTCCACCAGACTGAGCTGCACCTAGAGGAGCTACTTCAGGGACTGGCGGTGGAGCAAACCACCTTTATGCTATCACTAGTCATCAAGAACAAGAGAATTCTCTAGAAGTTGTCACGGGTATGATCAAAGTCTTTACTCTTGATGTTTATGCTTTGTTAGATCCAGGAGCGAGTTTAACCTTCGTAACTCCTTATGTTGCAATGATTTAGATGTTCGTCCTGAGAAACTTCGTGAGCCCTTCATTGTTTCTACACCTATTGGTGAGTCTATTCTAGCTGAGAGAGTCTATCGTTATTGTGTCATTTCCATCAATCACAACAGCACCATGGCTGACTTAGTCAAGTTAGACATGGTAGATTTTGATGTCATTCAGGGTATGGACTGGCTTCATCCCAGTTATGCCTCTATTAATTGTAGAACTGCAGTTGTTAGGTTCCAAATTTATAATGAGCCAATTATAGAGTGGAGTAGCAATTCATCAGTGCCTAAGGGTCGTTTTATTTCGTACCTTAAGGTAAGAAAAATAGTATCCAAGGGGTGTGTCTATCAGTTAGTTTGAGTTAAACATTCTAGTGTTGAGACACCTCATATCGAGTCAGTTCCAATTTTGAGTAAGTTTCTAGAAGTATTTTCTGATGATCTACCTGGGGTCCCTTCTGAGAGAGAAATAGATATCGGTACAGATCTTCTTCCCAATACTCATCCTATATCTATTATGTCATATAGAATGGCTCAAGTAGTGATGAAACTGCTAAAAGAACAGTTGAAATTAAAGATCTCCTTGATAAGGGTTTTATTCTACCAAGTGTCTCACCCTTGGATGCTACGGTGTTATTTGTGAGAAGGAAAGATCGGTCCCTTAGAATGTGTATAAATTACCATTAGTTGAACAAGGTTACTATCAACAAGAAGTATTCTCTTCAGAGAATAATGATCTCTTCGATCAACTTCAGTGTGCCACTTTTTTTCTAAGATAGACCTCAGATCAGGCTACCATCAGTTGAAAGTATGAGAATGTGATATTCCAAGGACAGTATTCAGGACCCGATATGGTCATTATGAGTTCCTAGGTATATCCTTTGGTTTGACCAATGTCCTGCATCATTCATGGACCTTATGAATAGAATATTCAAGCCTTATTTAGTTATGTTTGTTATCGTATTCATTGATGAAATTCTAATCTATTCGAGGAATGATGAAGATCATGCTAGCCATCTCAACATAGTCCTCCAAATTCTAGAGAATAGAGAGTTGTATGTTAAGTTCTCTAAATGTGAGTTTTGGCTTGAGTCTGTGGCATTCTTAGGCCACATTGTATCTAGTGATGGGATTAGAGTTGACACTCAGAAAATAGAGGAAGTGTAGAATTGGCCTAAACCCTAATCTCCAACCGATATTAGAAGTTTCTTAGGGTTGGCTGGATATTATAGAAGGTTTGTAGAGGGGTTCTAGTCTATTTCATCCCCTTTGACCAAGTTGACTCAAAAAACATTGAAGTTTCAATGATCTGAAGTTTGTGAGAAAAACTTTCTGGAATTGAAAAAAACGTTGACTACTGCCCTAGTATTGACCTTACCAAAAGGTACGTAAGATTTTGTTTTATATTGCGGTGCGACCAGAGTTGGTTTGGGTTGTGTGTTAATGATGAATGGTAAAGTTAAAGCTTATGCCTCCAGACAGTTGAAAGTTCATGAGAAGAATTACCGAACCCATGATCTAGAGTTGGTTGCCATAGTATTTCCTTTGAAAATATGGTGTCATTATTTGTATGGTGTTCATTTAGATGTAGTCACTGATCACAAGAGTCTTCAGTATGTGTTTAGTCAGAAAGAGCTTAATTTCACACAGAGAAGGTGGTTAGATTTACTCAAAGATTATGACATGAGTATCCGTTATCACCCAAGTAAGTCTAATGTTGTTGTTGATGCCTTGAATAGATTATCTATGGGTAGTACCACCCATTTTGAGGAAGATAAGAATGAGTTTGTGAAAGAGTTGCACGATTAGGTGTTCGACTAATGGATTCTACAGAAGGAGGAATAGTGGTGATGAATGGGGTTGAATCATCATTAGAGTCAGAAGTAAAAGAGAAGCAAGAGCAATATCCTATCTTGCTTGAATTTAAGGCAAATGTTCATAAGCAAAAAGTAATAGATTTTGAACAAGGGGGAGATGGTGTATTGAGGTATCAAGGTAGATTGTGTGTACCAAGGGTGGATGAACTTCAAGAGAGGATCATGGAGGAAGCTCATAGCTCCAGATATTCTATCTGTCCAGGTTCCCCAAAGATGTATCGTGACTTGAGAGAGGTATATTAGTGGAGCAGTATGAAGAACGGTATTGCTGAGTTCATTGCTAAATGCCCGAATTGTCAACAGGTTAAAGTAGAGCACCAAAGGCCCAGTGGTATGGCTCATAATATAGAACTCACAGAATAGAAATGAGAGATGATGAATATGGATTTCATCACAGGTTACCAAGGTTTCGCAGGCAGCATGATTCTATTTGGGTGATTATTGATAGAATGACAAAATTAGCCCACGTTTTGCCAGTAAAGACTACCCATGCGGCAGAGGACTATGCCAAGTTGCACCTTCAAGAGTTAGTTAGACTTTATTGGGTTCTAGTTTCGATTATATCATATAGAAGTGCACAATTTACTACACAGTTCTAGATATATTTTCAGAAAGGCTTGGGTTCAAAGGTGAACTTCAGTACTTTTCTTCATCCTTAGACAGATGGTCAAGTAGAGCGCACTATTCATACTTTAGAATATATGTTAAGGGCCTATGTGATTGATTTCAAGGGTAATTGGGATGATCACCTACGTCTCATCGAGTTTGCTTACAGCAATAGTTACCACTTTAGCATCCATATAGGTCCTTATAAAGCTCTTTATGGGAGAAGATGCAGATCTCCTATTGGATGGTTTGAAGTTGGTAAAGCTGGGTTGATAGGATAAGACCTAGTTCATCAAGCTATGGAGAAAGTGAAAGTCATTCAAGAGAGGTTCAAAACAACATAAAGTCATCAGAAATCCTACATAGATGTTATGAGAAGGGAGTTAGAGTTTGAAATAGATGATTGGGTATACTTGAAAGTTTCACCCATGAAGGGTGTTATGAGATTTGGTAAGAGGGGGAAGTTTAGTCCCCGATATATTGGGCCTTACCGAATATCCAAACGGATTGGTAATGTAGATTATGAATTGAAGCTACCACAGGAATTAACAGCGGTCCATCCGGTATTTCATATTTCCATGTTGAAGAAGTGCATGGGATATCCTTCACTTATTAAACAAACATAATATATTGTTATTAAGGATAGTTTGTTTTATGAGGAGATTCCTATTAAGATTCTAGACCGTCAAGTTCGCAAGTTGAGGACCAATGAAGTAGCATCAGTCAAACTTATTTGGAGAAATCAGTTTATTAAGGAAGCCACTTAGGAAACTGGGGAGGATATGAACAAGAAATATCCACATCTCTTTGAGCCTAGAGAAATTCCAAATCAAGGTATTAATTCTCTTCTTAGAAATCTTTAAATTGATATACTTGATGTGTTAGATATGCTTGTTGGGTGTTTGAGCTAAATGTTAGATGTTACACCCATAGCCTACTAAGATAAATCTCATTCGAGGACGAATTTTCCCAAGGGGTAAATATTGTAACACCTTGCTATTTGAAAGAACTAGAATTTGGAAGAAACCATTTTTGAAAATAATGAAATTTGGAAAGTTTGACAAAATTTAGATAAGGATGAAATTTGGGTCAAATTTAAACAACCATAACTCATAGCTCATGATGATTTAGGTGTTCTACCAGATACCGTAGGAAAGATCTTTGAATTATGTTTCCAACACCGCCAAATTTGCTCGATTTCAAGTTGGGCTGTCTAGATAAGGTAAGTCAAAACTGGATTTTTTAAGGGTATTATGATATTTTCACTACCCAATTAATTAAATTCATTTTTGGTAATTAAGTCGGGGTCTAAACTACTGAGATTCATTTTACGCTTTACAAAATTAGGTTATGGTTTTGAGAGAAGAGAAAAGAAGAGAATAAAGGAGGAGAAAAAGCAAGGATTCATCGCGTTCTTGAAGTTACGCTCGACGATTTCACCAAGGGTTGATCCCTACGAGGTATGTGATATCACATACCATTGGTTTAGTTCACCCACGCGCCAATCATGATTCAATTCCACAAATTTGTATTCTTGAAAGTATAGAAATTGATTTCCTCATGGATTTTGTTGAAGTTTCTATTGGGTTCTTAATCTTTGAAGTTCCTGAGAAGTTCATGAGTTAAATTCATGAAAGTTCATGTTGTTTTGAGTAGATTCTTGTATATTTTGGTTATGTAATCGAATCTAAGTATTTGGGGAAAAAACCAATTGAATCTATAGGGTTTAGAGTTAAAAAACGAGCAAGAATCCCCTTGCACAAAGTTGAGTTGAATGCTTCCTTATTGATTGTGTTTTTATATAAGATTCTACTTAGGTCAACCTCAAACAATCATATATCTCAGAATATGATGAATTAGACGGCCTATGGCCTATCAAATTAAAGTTCTACCCATCTTCTTTCCAACGCCATCAAGTTTGCCTCATTTAGAGTTCGGAAATAAAAGGTTATGATCATTTTGCCATAGATTACCACAAAAGGATTTTCAAAGAGGATGACCTTTCTCTCTTATTTTCAAAGAAATATAGTCCTATGTCTTCTTTACCCGGACAATCACTGTTGAATAAACTATCCCAGATATCCCCATGAAAAAATAGTTCAAATTTAAGAGTATGAGGCAATAGATATGATAAATCATACACCTTACGTCTGACTCTGGAAGGAGGATAACCCTAGATAGAATTATTGAGCATTTTAAGTGCAAAATCCAGAGCACATGAGATGTCAAAACTTCCCCTGAAAATGTAGATAATAAGAGATAGACTACTAATTATAGGGAAGAGAATGTGTGTTCCTATCTAATGTTTCCCATTGGTCTAATAAAAGAAAGATCTGCACGAGTTCTTACCTTAAACATGCCAATTTTGGAGCTTATAGAAGATAGTTTTTGTCCAACATCATTTGGGATGGTTAGCTCCCCATTGACTGATGTAGCAGCCATGGGTCTGATAGAGTAAGCCTTCGATTATGTGATAACTCAGCTCCGTTTACCTTCTATGCTTTGTTCCTCGTTTCTACGACCTTGTTGTTTATGGTTAATATTTCGGTGTTCGCTTAGTGACATGGGATTGGATTTGGTCCGGGCTTGGAGTATTGTATTGATTACCTTAGTATGGACGTCTTTCTATGATGGTCCTATGATGATGATTTCACATAGTATTCTTCAGCAACCTTATGTTAGCAGATTTGAGGTCTCATCATACTGCCTTACTATTGGCTGCAAATTCGAGGTCTAGCCATTTGATCTACAATTGCAATACATGATACATACTCTTTATCCTCCACAAAATTTATACATATCGGTTAGATCCTATTAGTTCTTTTGGAAGCCTATTCGCAGTTGAAGGTCTGAGCTATGAATTTGTAGCTTGGGATGATCTTATTGGTTACTTTGGGAGTCCTATCCACATTTCGAAATCTAAGGTATGCTACCTCTATTTCTATATTCAGATGGTTTTGTTCCTAATACCTAAAGCTATTCTATGTACCTATTAGGCTTTTGGGGATCCATTTGTGTTTTGAACTTGGACACGAGTGTACCTTGTAGGCTTATGGGGTAAGTTAGATTTTAGTTAGCTATTTACTAAATTCACTTCCGTTTTTCTCTGCACTCATTTGTATGTCCTCATATTTTTCCTCTTCATCCTCTGTTGTATTTAATTTTCAATTTTTTATATGACCTTTACTTTTATTGTTCAGTCAGCCTATGATGCTTACTGAGTACCTATTGTTTTGGTACTCATGCTACACTCTACTTCTATTTTGTTATGTAGGTACGAGAACCAATTATCAATGTTGAGTTCGATCCAGAAGTCAGAGTATTCAGAGGTGAGAGATGAGCACAAGGTGTTCTAGATCATACTTGTCTCCATTTTTAACAGTTGACTAGTCTTTTGTATTTTGAGATAAGTCGGTTTATTTATGGTTCACTTTTGGGACTTGTATTCTTTTGTAGTAACTCTGTACCTGTGATGTCCAGGTTGTGGGTGGGATCTTTTGGATTTATGTATATATATATATATATATATCTTGCTTCCGCTTATTCCTCCAGTTACTTATGTTAAATTGCTTATTTCTACCTCGTTTCTACCCTTACACCCTTTAGTTGAAGGGTTACGGGTTACGGGTTGGCTTATCTACTGGTATGTATAGTATGTGATATCATGACCTGAGAAATTGGGTTGTGACAATGTCTGCATCTAATCTAGCTTATAGCCTTTCCTATCTATTGTAACACTCTCTATTTGAAAGAACTAGAATTTTGAAGAAACCGTTTTTACAAATAATCAAATTTGGAAAGTTTGACAAAATTTAGCTAAGGATGAGTTTTGGGTAAACATTAAACGACCACAACTCCTAGCTCAGGATGAGTTAGGTGTTCTACAGGATACCGTAGGGAATATATTTGAATTATCTTTCTAACGCCGCCAAATTTGCATGATTTCGAGTTCGTTTGAGGGAGATATGGCCAATCCAAGTTGGGCAGTCTAGAAAAGGAAAGTCAAAACCGGATTTGTGAGGGGTATTATGGTCATTTCACTACACAATTAATTAAATTCATTTTTGTTAATTAAGTTGCGGTCTAAACTGATAGGATTCAGTTTATGCTTCGGACTTTGATAGAAGATAAAAGAAGAGGAGAAATGAGGAGAAGGAGCAAGGATTCGTCGCATTCTTGAAGTTATACTCATCGATTTCGCCAAGGGTTGATCCCTACGAGGTATGTGAGATCACATAGTGTTGGATTTGTTCACCCACGCACCAATCATGATTCAATTTCACGAATTTGTATTCTTGAAAGTATAGAATTTGAGTTCTTGATGGATTTTGTTGAAGTTTCTATTAGGTTCTTTATCTTTGAAGTAGTTGAGAAGTTCTTGAGTTAAATTCATGAAAGTTGATGTTGTTTCGAGTAGATTCTTACATATTTTGGTTATGTAGTAGAATCTCAGTGTTTGGGGAAATGACCAATTGAATCTAGAGGGTTTCAAGTTGAAAAACGAGCAAGAAAAATCAGGGATTTTCTGGACAGGGGTCTGGGGCACCGCGCCAGCTAGAGCGCCTCACTTTGGGTTCTCAAGTTTGGCCTATGGAGCGCCGCACACGCCAATGCACCTCAACCAAATGTCTAAAGTTTGCCCTCTGGCGCCCCGCGCCACTCAAACGCCAGGGACTCCAGGTCTTCTACCCTTTCCCACTTCTTTCCGTTCAAGTTCCCTTGAAACGTACCAATGTTTTCTACTTGATTTCTACATTCTAAGGTACATCTAAACAACATGAAATCATCCATAACATGATATCATGAGCCTTGAACCTCTAATTCAATTCAAGGAAAGTTAAAAGTCAAGTCTAGAGAAGTTCATAGAGTCTTCCAAAAGTCTTCTACAAATGTTTTAACTTTCTTTTAAGACTTGAGTTTTGAGTTGAGTAAAGAATAATGATTGAAGTTCATTTCTTCGAAAGAGTATATCGGAACTATGTATTCCCAAAGAGTAAATGTTTTCAAATTAAGACAACATAGGAAATACCGATTTCATAGAGAGCCTTTTAGCTAGTTTTTGAGTAATTACATTAAACCACAAAAAAAGTTCTGTTTTAAAACAGATGAGCTGAGTATATTTTGGGAGTAGTATTAAGCACCGATATGGGGATGAGTTCATAATAACTCAAGTCCCCATAAACCATGTAGCCATCGTGGGTAGAAAAGGGTCATACTTTTTAGATGATTCCTTAATGCTTTTTAGCATAGACCAGTGGATCGACTTAGTTGAGGCGTTCTATATCCCGGCAAGTTATAGGACAGTTTCTCGTAGCGTGGGAGAGACAATGTATCATAACATAGCTCATACTGATGGTTGTCGGTTAGAGAAACTCCCAAAGAATTATATTACTTTATGGCATATGTATATTGAGGTGTACTTACTGTTTTAAATACTTTAAATAAACTTCACCTTTACTAGTGTTTTATTCTGCATTTGAGTTGAGTATCCATGAGTTGAGTAAAGCTGAGGTAAGTGTTTTCTTCAGATTCATTTCAAGCTTATGTCTTGTTT